>OY744520.1:62683925-62993925 GCA_963556195.1 Sepiola atlantica
TTGTTTTCGCATTAAAATATATTATAATCTGTTTAATTAATACGATGAAATAAAAAGAAAATATTTCAAGATTTTAAAATTCCTTTAAGTGATATATGGCATTTTTATTGCCCCCCCACCTCCACACCTCCAATTTTATAGTACAAAATATATTCGAGTCAGGCGAAATTTTAATATTATATTTATTCAATTTTAAGTTGCTCGTTTTTTTTTTTTGTAAATTATTCATCATTATATTTTACGAAAACCGATTTTTAAAATAAATACATCTAAAAGTCAATAAGTACCAAAAATGTTGTGGAAATGTGACAATCGATTTTTCATAGAATTTTTAGGCATGTGAGTAAAAAATGGCTGGAATTTTAATCCAGACATTGCGTTGTTTTACTGATACCAAAAAGTAAACACTTCGTTTTTAATTATGTTTTGGTAAAAAATCGGCTAAACTATATTTTAGGGTAAAAAACTCATAGCACTGTCAAAACTTAATATTTTCTGAAAATCTTTTCAAGAGAGATTTTGAACCATAGTGAATCATATTCCATAAAAAATAATAATTTGGGGGAAAAAACATTTGAACAATTAAAAAAAAATGTCCTGCCAAGATTAGCACTTATATTAACAAGTAAAACATACATTTAATAACATATTACAGTTTTTACATCGGATATTCTCCCCAAATAATTACTATCAATGCCACGCATACTTCATCGTCAGACGTGCTCGTATAAATAGGTGTGGAACAAGGCTTCACTCGTTCCGCAGTGTCGTCTCAACTTTCGTTTATCCAATGTAAAAACTGTAATATGTTATTAAATGTTTTTTTTTACTTGTTCATATAAGTGCTAATTTTAGAATTTTTTTTTAAATCGTTCAAAAATTGTTTCCTTAATTATATTTTTTTGTTAAAAAAAAAAAAATGAAAAAAAATGTTCTTTTATGGAATATGATTCACTATGGTTCAAAATGTCCTCTCCTGAATAATTTTTCAAAAAATATTAATTTTTGACAGGGCTATGAGTATGTTTACCCTAAAATATACTTTAGCTAAAAAAAAAAAACTATAATTACGGATCATGCGTGCAGCACCGTTTTTTTTTCGCATGTTTATATATTTTTTGTCACTGTTTTCGAAAGTACAACCAAGAATTTTCAGGCGTGACATAAGCGTGAAATATGTACAACGTATGCTACGAAAACGAACGGAAAAATACGAAAGAAGGTAAGCTGTTTCAAATGTTACCGAAGGTCACACCCCTCTCTATGCTAAGTATGACTTTTGAAACTTTACTATACAATTAGAACAAAGAAAGAGCATTTTTTTTTCAACTTTTTTAACTTACTTTTTTTGTTAAGCAGACGACTTAGAAGGAAAGAAAAGGCAATTTTATTTTACTATTAACGAGTTCTTTTGTTGTTTTTTTTATGCAAGAAATTTAGCTTTTGTGTGGGGGGGTCCGAGTTTTAGGGAATAAGGGTTAGAGTTAGCATACGAAACTCACTGCTACGTGTATTCACCTGCGATTTGCACAAAACATTTCCTAGTTAGTGTGGACAAATTAATGCCTTCCATAGAAGGCCTTTTTCCCTGGGGAAAAAAATCTGCAACCTTTTACTAATTGTGAAATTCCATGTAACATTGACAAATTCATTTTAGAAGCATGAGGAGCAAGTAACACAGGCATGAGATGCAAACGTTTCCAATCTGAGAAACTTCCGGTGCTAACGTCGTATTCTAACTAATTGAACTTGACATACAATAAAAAAATTAAAAAAAACATTTTTACAGTGGGGGGAGCTCTCATAACATTCAGAACGACATACCTTCTTTTGTATTTTTCCGTTCATTTTCGTAGCACTCGTTGTACATATATCATGCTTAGGTCACACCTGTGAATTTTTGGTTGTATTTTCAAAAACTGTACCCTTTGTTTTTTTCCTGAACAAAAGTGTGTGTTTTTTTAGAACTTATATATATTAGCATCTTTTTTTACGTAATGCCACCCAGAGTAATTGTTAGTATTGGGGTTAATGACTATTTTCAGTACTTAAAAAGGGGGGGGGGGCGGGTACATTCTTTTTTTAGACGTTTTTTCATATCGTTACTGCAACGTTCGTGTCAGGTTGAGTTGAGTGGTTTTTTTTTGTATGGTTTCAGCAGGTGTTGTAACTTTTAGAGAAAATAAAAATATTAATTTCTAAAGCAGCTAGACGGACGCTAAACTTTTACACTACTTAAAAGAAATACACTTGTTTATTTATGTGCCATCCTCTGTTAAAAATAATAGGATATATTTATTTTAAAATCAGACCGAATGACGTTAAACCATTTTATTGAAGCATTGAATTTTTATCTATTTCTTGTTTTTATGCTCATTTTTTCTGATATTTATTTGCTTATTTTTCCTATATTGGTTTGTCTGGAATGTTATAATTTTCAAGATGGTTCATTTGTGTCGTTATCCTTGCTCTTACAACATAATTAACTGATAAAACTTAGCTAGGTATGTGCGAAATGAATGGTCGATCCCCAAAATGTAAAAAGATGGTGACATAACATCAACCCCTTTTATCCGAACTTCATGTCATCCCAGCCCTTCGTGATCAAACTATTTCTCCTCTTGATTACTCTGCATGCCACACGAGGCAACGAAGACACTGGGAGGTGCCCAACAAGCCTTTCACACAAAGAGAATACGGTTCATCACGTGACAATATCGGGAACTTATGGCACCATGTTCCCTAGCTTCCAGACCATCATGCCCAGCATGCATGTGCTGTCCCTCAACTGTTCTGGGTGCTTACATTCCAGTCAAAACCAAGCAGACATTCCCTACATGAGACGTGGGTACAACATCTTCATTGACAAGGATATCGTCGATGTAAGCCAATGTTGCGCGGTCCATGGCTTCCTTTTGCAATAGACAGTGCTGATGATAACCTTCATGACAATGCGGAGCCACATTCAATTCAAACTCCACACATATCAGACAGTACTTCTTTCCGGCGATCTCTACAGTCTGGTATGACCACAGCGTCTTGTGGACTCGTCCTTGGAGGTACGCTCTCTTGAGGTCCAGTAGAGATGCGTTAGCCCTTTTTAACACCATTCGTGCATCTTAGCAGCACAAACATCAATGGAATCAACCTCTTGAGAAGTCCTAGCCTTTCTTCCGGATATGGCATGAGCCAACCTTTATCCATTCATGTGCTGAGCTATTGATCATGTTCTGGTCGAATTTCCACAGCCACTCAATATTTGGACACGCCATTGCACAATCCTTCATGTGTGCTGTTATCTGCTCACTTCAATGCCACTGATCCGTGCTAGTTTCCATGGTCAAAGGTAGCAGTAAAGTCAGGTTAAATGATGGAGATGGCCGCACACATAGTGACTTTTCTGTCACCAATCCGAACCGCTACTGTAGTCCCAACAGTGATACATCACAATGCCTTTATCATATCGATCTCCAACAGCAGATCAAACCCCAGTGGTTTTCTGCACACCACTAAAAACTCTATGCTGACAGGATTGTTTTCGTCTGTGGAAATGGTGACCACTCCACTGCCACAGCATGCACAGGACGCACCTCCAATATTCATGATGTTCATCCTTGCTGGGTTTCTAGGAACAGCATCAACTCGCATCTACTGTTGTCTGCAAACAGCTCATGTAAATTAATGCCAAACACTGCACTGCATCAACATAGACCATAATCCCTAGAAGTGCCACATTTACATCCTGGTGGGGGAGAAGGCTGGCGCTGATGCCTCATCACATGGCTTGTTTCCCAAATAGTCATGAGCCCAGTGTCCAACCTTGCTGCATTGGTAGCAATGTCTTCCACATCTTTGGCAGTCTCTCACTATATGATCTTTGCTGCCGCACCTGTAGCAGGTTACACCAGTGCTAAGACTGCTTTTGTTAGGACCTGCAGCTTTACTACAGGGTGGTTGCACCGTTGCAACTACATGTTGGCTTTGGTCCCCAGTCATCGTCAGCACCTTTGCTCTTACTATCAGGTCTCTCATAGTCAGTCCAAATTTTTGACGTCTGTTGGAGATGGTATCAGGAAAACCTGTAATAAACGTCAGTTCTTTCGAACCCAACCAATGCGACCAACCATTTGATGTTGTTCACATAAATGTCCATCTGCTTGCCAGCCCATCTAACCACGGTCAACTTACTATAGGCTGTGAATGCACCATCCGTTAATACCTCTTTAACCGGGTCTCTATCTACTCCATGTTCAGTTGGTCACTCTCATTCATCTTTAAGTAGAGGACCAATGCATCCCCCTCCAGAGAGCAGGCTAACCATATTACGGTATAATTACGTTGACACACCGGTTCTCGCTAGATCACTGATGTTAAGCGACATGGAGTCTGACTAGTACAAGATCGGTGACCATTTGAGAAATCTAGACGCAGTATGTAATATACCAATGACCGGGATATACATGCGGCTGGGCACTACTTGCGAATATATTTCCTGTAAACATCCTCTTTTGGAGGAAGCTGGCATTGCTAGCCCAAGGCTAATACCACACCAGGTATTACCGGTTTGGTTCGGTTCACCACCTCATCCACCTTCTGAAGTCTCACCACCAACCTCAATTACGTTAGCTATGCTACCTTGTCTCCCTCGCCAGTAAATGGTTTTATTATATCACTGGTTATGTGCACCTTCACCATAGTAAATGCCGAGATAGCTTCGATAATATATTTGGTTAATTAATTCCTATTTCAGTCACGTAAATCATTTAGAGTTGAACATTTGCTCTTAATAACAGCAGCAGTAGCAGTTCTTCTTTCTTCTCTTAACCAACAACAGAGATGTTCGCTCTTAGTATTAGCAGTAGAAGTAGTTCTTCTTTCTTCCAGTCACTGACAATAGTCCAAAAACAAGAGATAAACCGGCACCAGTCTAAAAAACATGTGAATGACGTGGCATCCAAAAACAAAACTGATCTTCAAGCAGAAATTTCACTCCTTTTATTCATCTATTTTGGACTGCCAACAGCGCCTATATAGCATAATAACGGCCCTCATCTCAAAATCAAACAGTTCAAGGTTTGCGTCAGCATGCAGCCACTGTTTCTTTCCAGCAAGCACATGCTAGCTGTTGGTGCTTATCCCTTGGTGTCTCTGCTTCGTTACCATATCTATCATATATATATATATATATATATATATATATATATTCATATAAACTACTATTACTACTTTTCCTTACCCGGTGTTGCCTGGGATTTAAAAAAAATTTTTTTTTGTCTTTAACGCAGACCACATTATGATGTTATCAAGATCAAATATACAAATACCCTGGGTAATGTCGTTTAAGAATATTTACGGTCATAGAGGTCTATTTTCAAAAATCTATAAGGAATATATGAAAAACAAAACGGACAGGAACGTCAAAATTATCATTTAGAATATATGTACATATATGTATGTGTGTATGAGAGAGAGAGAGAGAGAGAGAGAGTAATAGAAGTGCATTTTGAAAATTGAAATGATCAGTCATTCATTTGTGAATTATTTCAGATATAAATTTAAAAAACTAAAAAAACAAGACAAAAATGAGAAAAATATATTTTTCATAGCACTTGTTCACAGTCTATTGCTCACTATGAAGAAATTATTGCTGCAAGCAAGTTATTCGATTGGAAAACGTCTTCGTTTTTAAAAAACGAACAAAACAAGATGAAAAAGAGAAATATATATTTTTTATTTGATTGAAAAGCGATGATGGTATATCATCCACTTTAAATGCTGTCCATGGCACCACCAAAAGGCCAAGCTTGAGGTCCCTAACAGAAACCTATAGAAGATCTGTCCCCATTGCTGTGACACATATAATCCACCAGTGCAAGCACTTGTTCTTGTGTCACATATGACATGCCCCTGTTCAGGGTTAACTAGCAAACCCAGAGATGTGTCTAACCGGTATCTGGCGTATATCTGGTGATCATAGCCACTGCAACTGATTGGCAATCAACGGCAAGCTACGGCCTCCACTTTTCATCTGGCTATTCTTGCGACAGATGGAACGACGCACAGACCAGAGTATTGTATGACGTCATATCATCATGGATAAGAATCTACAAAACACGTTATGTGCAAGGGCTGCATTGGTCACAGAAGCCACCTCCTTTATCCTGTATTTTGATCCTTAATGTCATCACCATCACCATATGGTCCTGTGACCTAGCTGATACCCTCAAAAGAGATGCATCAACATGCGCCCAGTTTAGAAAACATGTGCGGGTCCAAGGCTAGAGACATTAGTGACGGTTACAAATTCCTGTACAATGGTGACCCCAAAACAAAAAGTGAAATCGGCACCGTGGTGTCTGAAAAATATTGCAATGTGATCGCTTAAGTGCACCGATACAGTCACCGACTAATGAAGATCATCCTTGTCACCAACATACAGTTCATTTCTCTGCATACACAGCACAGACTGACTGTCATGTGGGGGTTAAACAAGCTTTCTGGGCATTACTTGATGAACTAATCTCTGATGTGCTATAAGACTTCACACTAGTTGTTGCTGAAGAGCTAAACAGCCACATTAGTTTTGTTGCGAATGAACATTGTGCACACAGGTTTTGTGTATGGCATCTGCAATGATGACGGCTCACATATCCTCGATTTTGCTGATTCACACAATCTGGTGATAGCCAACACTTATTTCCATAAGTGTGAATCACATCTGCATACCACTACAGCAGGAAGACAAAGTCACAAATAGACTATATCTTAATTAGACAACACGATCGATGGATCGTCATTAATGCCAAAGTAATACTATACAAAAGTTGTGCCACATCGCATGATTATTTGCATCCTGCACCTTGAGCTGCTGAGACCACTTCATCTAGCGAGAAACGGGCAAGCATGTTTAATGTGGTGCAGATGGAAAGAGAAAGAATGTGACATCATCGGAAGAATGACGCTACCTTCAGTCACCAATGTTGAGGACATGTGGTGAAAGACAACATTCTCAAAGAAGCAACACTGGCTGAACTCGGTTAGACAAAGCCTGAACATAGCATTCCCAGCCTGCTGCCAATATCGTGCGACATTTGTGATTTCGTACCTTAATGCGTTCAAATCGCAATTTCTTGCTTATTTCTGGTCCAATTTTAAAAATATATATATGGTTGGAAAGAAAATAAAAAAATCTTTCCGAATATGTAATTTGTGTGTGCTTTTATTCATTGAATTATTTTTTACAGCGAGTTAAAACGGTTTTTACTTAAAACAGCCGAAAATCAAAAATATGAGCTTTTTTTAGACTCAATTTTACACGTTCGTTTGCTTTTCAAAGTTAAAGCAGCTAATATTTATCAATATTTTTAAAATTCTACAGCCAATCAGAACACACCTTAAACTATAACTAGGCAGTTATATTTTTTTCTTAGGGCATTTGAAGGCGAAACACGATAGTGTAAACTCAACCGACATTTCTTCAAAAATTATAAGGTACGCATCTTATTCACAAATATTTTTAAATAGAAAATAGATCTAGAATTATTTTGGTATATAACTTGTGAAATTTGAATAATATTTAAATAGCCGGAAAGTTGTTTGAACTTTTAGTTTTGGAAAAAAACGGACTGAAAAATTATGCGTTATACTCGGCCGAGTGTAAACAAAATGCGAGCGGCAGCACTTTTACCCCCAGCCCAGGCCGCCTACCGCCGCCCAGCCCCCGGCGCCAGCATTTTGGCTCACGTTACTCAATCGTAGTCACTTATGAACAGAATAGTCTTCCGTATTAACAATTAGCATATATCCCCCCCAATACATTTTTTTGTTTATTAATTATTTACCTTACGAAATAGAATCCATCAATCTTCATTCTATTTCGTAAGGTAAATAATTAATAAGCAAAAAAAATGTATTGGGGGGGGGGATATGCTAATTGTTAATACGGAAGACTATTCTTTTCATAAGTGACTACGATTGAGTCACGTGAGCCAAAATGCTGGCGGCGGTGGGCAAAAATCCATCAATCTTCAATCCAATTCGGTAAGGTAAATAATTAATAAACAAAAAAATGTATTGGGGGGATATATGCTAAGTGTAAATACGGAAGACTATTCTGTTCATCAGTGACTACGATTGAGTCACGTGAGCCAAAATGCTGGCGCCGGGTGCTGGGCGACGGTGGGCAAAAATCCATCAATCTTCATTCTATTTCGTAAGGTAAATAATTAATAAACAAAAAAAATGTATGGGGAGGATATATGCTAATTGTTAATACGGAAGACTATTCTGTTCATAAGTGACTACGATTGAGTAACGTGAGCCAAAATGCTGGCACCGGGGGCTGGCCGGCGGTGGGCGGCCTGGGCTCGGGGTAAAAGTGCCACCCAAACGCGAGTGTATTTTTCGTGACATTTTCATTTCAATGCTATACATAAATATTAAGAATGTGACATTTTAACGTCAGAAAAGTTTATGAAACTTTTTTTTTTTTTAGACGGACTAAAAAATTATGAGTTAGGTATATTATGCTGAATGTAAACAAACACGTGGCCGTCACGAGTGTATTTTTCGTGACATTTTCATTTCCACGCTCTCAATGAATATTAAGAATGTGACATTTTAACGTCAGAAAAGTTTATGAAACTTTAGTTTAAAAAAAAAAACCGACTGAAAAATTACGCGTTATACTCGGCCGAGTGTAAACAAAACGCGAGTGTATTTTTCGTGACATTTTCATTTCCACGCTCTCCATAAATATTAAGAATGTGACATTTTAACGTCAGAAAAGTTTATGAAACTTTAGTTTTTTTTTTAAACGGACAGAAAAGTTTATGAAATTTTAGTTTTTTTATTTTAAAAACGGATTGAAAAATTAAGTTAGGCAACCCCCCCATAAAGAAGGACGCACAGAATTTATTTTCCATAGAAAAAAAATTGATTAACTGTCCTAAAACGCTAGAATGGCACAAAAATGGTGAATTATTTTACATTAAATTTATTGGAAACTAATCCCCCTCTCTACTGTTTTTACTTTCTGCTTAGCTTTCAATGTGTTCACACGTAATAGCACCTGGCCCTACCACTAACACTAAGTCCGAGTGGCAAGCTCCTCTTCCTCCTACAAAGACCCTCTTGAAACTACAAATAACCGCCCCCCCCCAAAAAAAAAAGAAAACAAAGGAGAGACCCCCCAAAAAAAGAAAAACGCGCAGGATTCATCTCCAATAGAAAAAAATGATTAATGCCCTAAAATGCTATAATGGCCCTGAAAGATAGGATTATTCTACATTAAATTTATGTGAAACTAATCCTCACTCTAAATTCTAAAATAATTGTTTTTGTTTCTTTCTGTCAAGTTTTTCAGTGTTCACATGTAATTGCCTAAAAGAAAGGTTGAATGTCATATGTTTAAATAAAAATGTTGAATAATCTTGTGATAAAGTAATAAGTAAAAAAAACGCTAATATTCGTACCTTTATTCTCTGAATAATGGGTTACAACATAGAGATACATAAAATCTGAGTGCAGAATCTGAAAGAACATACAATTTTACATAATAATGCCAAGTTTTATTAAAATTGCTCCAGGAATAAAGAAACTATGAAAAATTTCTGAATTTATTGTTGTGAATTGGTCCGTGATTTCAAGTAATTTGTGCGCTAAAATGATGTCAACTTTTAACCCCAAATTTTAGACCTTTAAATTCTCATAACTTTTGAACCACTAGGGATATTTGCATAATTCAAACAGTTTTGAACTCCATTTACTGAGCTCTTAATAACTATTGCGATTAAATAACAATAAGTTAAAATTAAAAAATCAAGTGGGAATGCTACTGAACACCGTTAGATAGACAAAATTCCATGGTTGTTGACTCCAACCGTAAAAGAGAAAGTGCAGATCAAATTTCTTGCTGACAAGTCCTTGTTAAATTGGCATGAATCCAGAAAATCTGTGGCATCTGCTAAAGCATTACAGCGACATCTATGCTAACTTGGTCACATATCATCGCCTCCTAACAGAGCACCACCAGAAACTGCAGTATATCAAGCAATTCTTTGGCATAAACGACGAGTGTGGCAGGCTGATCGTTGACAAGAACAACGTTGTTGACCGCTAGTGCCCGTATTTTGAGAAAATCCTGACAAAGGAGTTTCCCCGGGAGTCTACCTCACTGCCAACTCTGGCCAAGTTTGTGTACACCGGATCACAGCTGCTGAAGTTTCTTTGGTGTTACAAGCAATGCAGCCAGGGAAGGCAACTGGTTCTGACCACATCGTGATTGAGGTGTGGTAATCTCGACTATGGCATCTTTCTCCATGGTTAGCTGACACAGCTGTTCAACCAAATAATTGCAGAAAAGAAGATTCTGGTTGATTGGAACTGCAATATCACAGTGCCAATCTTTAAGACGAAAAAGCATTAAGTAAAAACCTCGTGCCCAGACAGTTTTTCTTTTCTTGTGGCCACCATGTTATTGGAATGAATAAATGGACACCATATTCTTAATCCCCTCGAAATTTCCTTTCCGACAGTATATAACATGTCATATGTTTGAACAAGGGAATGTAGGGAAAATTGGTCATTTATAGGTAAAAATAGCACTTTTGGGGCGGGAACGCTTGTTTTTTGGAATTTTTTAAAAAGAGATACTCCATCTAAAATACTACTTGAAGTATAGAGGTATATTATATAGGTGGTTTTTTGGCATCTTCTATTAATGAGTAATGATGAATAACTCATTAATTGGCCAAAAATTCAAGCAACATGGAGTCACGTATGCATTTACTTAACTGGTTGGTAGGGAACATTTTGCACAAAAAATTCAATTTATGTCTTGATCTTTCTCTTTGGGTACCCTAAGTACTCTGGAAAATGCCCCTAACATGATTTCTCATTAATTTATCTAATTTGGATTGGAACTCAGTCATTTTTTTTCATTGCTAATACATTTTTCTTGCTCACTGGGTGCAATCTGTGTTGGCCATTAAAATTCCGTCCACCCGTCACAAAAAGTAAGGACCTCAGAATTAATGCATTTACATTGATTTGGTGAGAATGGCTAATACCTAAAATTGAAGGCACTATGAAAGGCTTCTTCATACCAGTTGGTCAGATTTTTTTCATGAGGCCTTCTCCTGCAAGGCCAGTTGATTCGTTTTCCGTCCACCCGTCACAAAAAGTCAGGATTTTTCGAAACTGGAAAAAGTGGGATTTAAATGGATATCCATGTGAGATAAGCCCATCCCTTGTCTTTCTGTCACAAAATATCATACCCTGCCCCTGAATTGGATGGATGGATCAAAGTTATGGGGCAAAAAATGTCATTTCGGGGCATTTTTTAAATTTTTTTTTACCCCTTTTGACCGCCTGGGGGGCTAACGAGATTTTTTTTTCAAAATTGAAGAATATCACTTTCTAACCTGACCAAAGTTACAACTTCATGCAAAATTTCAGAGAAATTCAATTGATGGTCGTGGAGAAAAATCCGATCGGACGGACGGACGACATGCCTCAAAACTATAGCCCCCTCAATAAATCGGAGGACTAACAAACAGAGATAAAAGGCTGCATGTTCTTACTAGTACTGTTCAAATGTTCACGTTTAATAAATGCCTCAATTGGTTGCTCCTAAGATGCTCCTAACTTACGGACTTTCTTTTTAGGACAACTATCTTCAAGTGTTGTGAGAAGTGCTCTCCTAACGCAGTTGCTGATCGGATCTCGTTTCTTTTTCAGTTTAGTGTACGTTTCCTCCACTGGTTTCAAATTTGGTGATGAACTGGACGATGTTGCTTCCAGTGCTTGCTTTGTACCTGGGCTCTGACTATTTATCACAGATTTCATGAAGTCGATGCGCTCTTCACGCTCTAGCGAAGACAGTTGTTCTCTAAGCCGTTTTTTTCTTTTCTTCAGTGGCGACCTCAGTGGTGTTTTCTTGAAATTTACCTTGACTTTCATTGATGCGCGGTGTTTCCTTGTGCGTTCTGTGGATACGTCAGACTTCTCAACTTCCAGCTTCTTCCTTGCCTTGTCTTTCTGTCGTACTCCATACCTTTTTTGTTTTGTCATATTTTTTCTTTGATTTTCCTTCTGCTTTTGACACATTTGTCTCAATTTTTCTTCATTGCTCACCCTCAATTCTTTGATTTTTTCTTTTTCTTTTTCGTATTCGCGTTTTTTGACTTCGGGATTGAGACGTGATTTTCTTTTTCGCTCTGCTGCAGACATGGGTTTTGCCTTCTTTGGACGTCCCATCTTCGGTTTCTCATCTTTCTCATCACCTACAGCTTCCTGCTGCACAGTGGCCTTCCTTGTCACCTTTCTTGTTTTCATCATTTTTCTTGTTTCCATTTTGCACTTTTCTGAAAAATAACAGAAATCGACGTTGACAAATGAACTTTGAAATTGTCCACCCATCACAAAAACTGATTTTGATTGTTCTATTTTTCTTCAACATGCCATTATAGTAGATTACTCACTTGTCAATGATAATTCTAGTTTCTTGTATCATCTGCAATTTTTCTAACATGACAGAAGTTTTTGTGGCTGATTAAATTCCTCCTTAAGTCATGACAAATATTATCTGAGAATACCCTTTATATCAAATTGTGCCATGCTATTTGAACAAAAAGAGGCATTATGTCTTTAAATATTGTGTCAATTACAAATTTTTGCTGGTTGCAGTTTTCTTTCTATTTCAATTCTCATTACTATAACTATAAAGAATGAAAATTTGATTCTCAGACTTTTTGTGACGGGTGGACGGAAATACAGCATGTTCAAAAAATCAAAATTTTTTTACCTTTAGTCTATGGTAGCTATACCAATGGACTTTTCTCACTTCCTGACATCCTGTAGCTGAATAATTATTATTGGCAAGGAATGAAAATCATTTTCAGAGAAATTAGAGGAAAAATTTGGTCATAATATTAAAAAAACATAAAAAATTGTACCCCGAAAATATACATTTTTCGAGAAAAAACCCGAATACCTGTCCATTTTCAATGGAAAAATCCTAGCATTAAGCTAGTGGGAGGATTGGAATACCTGATAGCAAATATGAGACAATTTTTTGTGCAGAATAGAACCTAGATAAGAAACTAAGATATGAGCGATTTTTTACCCAATGGTCATAATGCAATTAACCGCCACGAGGAGCATATTAAAGGTTTTTGGTCCATTTTTGCAGGAAAGTAATCCGAAATGATAGGTCTAAATGGGAAACTAGGTCTTGAATGTAATAAATAACTTTAAAATTTGGCCAAAAAATCACTAAATGTCCCTTTTTGGGCACGAGGTTTTTACTATATGCTAAAACAGCAACTACAAACCAATTCGACTTTCATACATAATAAATATTTTTGTGTGAATCATTGCATTGATCACAGAATACAGGAGATTGTCATGATCACACAAAATCAGTGCGGTTTCATTAAGAAGTGCAACACAACAGACGTAATCCATGCCACACTTGACAAAGAAGCATGACAAGAAGTCGATACCGCTACATGTTTCTTCCATTGACCTGAAAAAGGCCTTCAACTACATGATGTGATCTGGTATGCACTGCGACACAATGGTGTCCATGAGGAGCTTGTTAGCGGGGTCAGACTACTCTACAACTCATCAAAGAGTCTGATGCAAACTGCTGCTGATATGTCCAAAGACTTCTTCATCACAGTTGCAGTACTCAAAGGCTTGGCCCTTTCCCGGCTACTCTTCATTCTTGTCTGGATGACATGATCTAGGACCTGCACTGGCCCATGCTCCAGCCACTCCTGATGATGTTCTGCTCGCCTCAAAGAGCAAATTTGACTTGCAACAACAAGTCCAGTTTTGGAAGAACAGCTGGCACAGTTTGGTCTTCAGCTGACCATCAGAAAGACTTAGTATCTAGCCATTGATAAAAATGAACATCGCACCATCCAAGTTGACAGGATTTTAGATGAACACACACCTTCTAATATCTTAATCGACACTCTGTGATGATGCCAACATTCTCAATGAAGTTGCTGTACGCATTAATGCAACATAGCTCAATTGGCATACGACCGCTGGCGTCCTCTGTGACAACAAGATAGCTGACCATCTAAAGTCGAAGATCTACTAAACTGTTGTGAGACCTATTTCTTTATACAGTTCTGAGTGCCTACCGACAACAGGGAAGGTGGAGCAAAGATTTGCCATTATGCAAATCAAAATGCTCTGCTGGATGTCTGGAATTACACTACTCGATCACGTCTACAAGGATATCTGAAAGCGCTATAGCATTGTACCAATTGAGGGCAAGATGAAGAATGATGGCTCAGATGGTTTGGGCATGTGCTTAGGGCCAACAACGACATCATCGTGAAGCTCGCCTTCCCACTAGAAGTCGCTAGAAAACGACCGAGGGGTAGGCCAATGATGAGATCGGTAGACACCCTGCACAAAGATCTCTGAAACCAGCCTACAACTGGACTAAGCCTGTGATCGAATCAAGTGGAGACAGAATTATTGAAGACCCCACCACTTTATTAATGCATAAGGAAAAGAAGATACATTTTTAAAACATGTCATTTCATTAGTGAAGGTGGACAAATCAATTGTTGTAATTTTTGATGATTTGGATGGAGGTAAAAGAAGTAAAATGTCTACTAACTTTTTTACTAGAAAAATAAACTTAATTTCTGCATAGAATGAAATTGTCATTTCGAAGTTAAAATAATTTTATTAGAACTGCGAAACTGAATCATATGGTATCTTTATTTTCTCTTGTTTTTACAGATAATCCAGTTAGAAAAATACAGTTTCTATACACTTCAATGGATGGTGATTTATAATAGAAACAACACGAAGTGGAAAACATAAAAGACAAAAATATTCCCAAACTTGTGGATGTAAAAAGGATAATAATTACATTTTTAAATGTACTTTGAGACATTGCTTAAAAGAAATTCGGATTTATTCATCAGTGGGTTTCCGAAATTTAAATTTTTTTTAAGTCATACTGCATCCATGCAATCTAAGTGGATTACATTCTCTATAAAAAATCCTATTTGACTAAAGTTATTCATACCATTATTTATGGGAACACAGATTTAGAAGATTTCTTGTAATATATGTGGAAAAATTTTTTTGGAGAAGGATAGTTTAAAGAGACATATATGGACTCATGGTGAAGCAATACCATATTCTTGTGAGATGTGTGGGACTTCCTTTAGAGAGAAGTCATCCTTGAACACACATATGCGAATACATCCTGAAGAGAAGTCATATGCTTGTAATGTGTGTGGGACTTCTTTTACACAGAAGGCAGGCTTGAAACCACATGAGAACACACACTGGAGAGAAGCCATAGGCTTGTGAAATATGTGATTAATCATTTTCCCACCATATAATTTTATCTCGCCATATCCGAACCCATTCTGGAGAGAAGCCGCATTTTTGTGAGATCTGTGGGACTTCCTTTACACAAAAGGCAGACTTGAAAACACATATGAGCATACACACTCGAGAGAAGCCATATGCTTGTAAAATATGTGGTAAATCATTTTCAAAACCAGGGAATTTAAAACAACATATCCAATCCCATACTGAAGATAAGCCATATTCTTATGAAGTGTGTGGGACTTCTTTTACAGTGAAGACAGGCTTGAAAACAGATATGAGCATACACACTGTAGAGAAGCCATATGCTTGTGAGGTGTGTGGGACTTCCTTTACACTAAAGGCATCCTTGAAAACACATATGAGCATACACTCTGGAGAGAAGCCTTATGCTTGTGAAATATGTGGTAAATCATTTTCTAAGCAAAGGAATTTACAGCAACATATCCGGACCCATATTGGAGAGAAGCAATATTCTTGTGAAGTGTGTGGGACTTTCTTTAGACTAGAGACAGGCTTGAAAACACATATGAGCATACACACTGGAGAGAAGCCATATGACTGTGAGGTGTGTGGGACTTCTTTTACACTAAAGGCATCCTTGAAAACACATATGAGCATACACACCGGAGAGAAGCCATATGCTTGTGAAATATGTGGTAAATCATTTTCTAAGCAAGGGAGTTTAAAGCGACATATCCGGACCCATACTGGAGAGAAGCCATATTCTTGTGAGGTGTGTGGGACTTCCTTTACACTGAATACAGGCTTGAAAACGCATATGAGCATACACACTGGAGAGAAACCATATGCTTGTGAGGTCTGTGGGACTTCCTTTACACTAAAGTCATCCTTGAAAACACATATGAGCATACACACTGGAGAGAAGCCATATGCTTGTGAAATATGTGGTAAATCATTTTCTAAGCAAGGAAATTTAAAGCAACATATCCGGACCCATACTGGAGAGAAGCCATATTCTTGTGAGGTGTGTGCGAATTCCTTTACACTGAAGACAGGCTTGAAAAGACATATGAGAATACACACTGGAGAGAAGCCATATGCTTGTGAGGTGTGTGGGGCTTCCTTTACACTAAGGGGATCCTTGAAAACACATATGAGCATACACACTGGAGAGAAGCCATATGCTTGTGAGGTGTGTGGGACTTCTTTTACACTAAAAGCATCCTTGAAAACACATATGAGCATACATACTGGAGAGAAGCCATATGCTTGTGAAAGATGTAGTAAATCATTTTCTAATCAAGTATATTTAAAGCAACATATCCGGACCCATATTGGAGAGAAGCCATATTCTTGTGAGGTGTGTAGGATTTCCTTTCCACTGAAGACAGGCTTGAAAACACATATGAGCATACACACTGGAGAGAAGCCATATGCTTGTGAGGTGTGTGGGACTTCCTTTACACTGAATACAGGCTTGAAAACACATATGAGCATACACACTGGAGAGAAGCCATATGCTTGTGAGGTCTGTGGGACTTCCTTTACACTAAAGTCATCCTTGAAAAAACATATGAGCATACACACTGGAGAGAAGCCATATGCTTGTGAAATATGTGGTAAATCATTTTCTAAGCAAGGGAATTTAAAGCAACATATCCGGACCCATACTGGAGAGAAGCCATATTCTTGTGAGGTGTGTGCGAATTCCTTTACACTGAAGACAGGCTTGAAAAGACATATGAGAATACACACTGGAGAGAAGCCATATGCTTGTGAGGTGTGTGGGGCTTCCTTTACACTAAGGGGATCCTTGAAAACACATATGAGCATACACACTGGAGAAAAGCCATATGCTTGTGAGGTGTGTGGGACTTCTTTTACACGAAAGGCATCCTTGAAAACACATATGAGCATACACACTGGAGAGAAGCCATATGCTTGTGAGGTGTGTAGGACTTCTTTTACACTAAAAGCATCCTTGAAAATACATATGAGCCTACACACTGGAGAGAAGCCATATGCTTGTGAAATATGTAGTAAATCATTTTCTCATCAAGTATATTTAAAGCAACATATCCGGACCCATATTGGAGAGAAGCCATATTCTTGTGAGGTGTGTAGGATTTCCTTTCCACTGAAAACAGGCTTGAAAACACATATGAGCATACACACTGGAGAGAAGCCATATGCTTGTGAGGTGTGTGGGACTTCTTTTACAGTAAAGGCATCTTTGAAATCACATTTGAGCATACACACTGGAGAGAAGCCATATTCTTGTGAAATATGTGGTAAATCATTTTCTAAGCAAATGTATTTAAAGCAACATATCATGACTCATACTGGAGAGAAGCCATATTCTTGTGAGGTGTGTGGGACTTCCTTTAATGTGAAGACACACATGAAAGCACATATGAGCCTACACACTGGACAGAAGCCATATGCTTGTGAGGTGTGTGGGTCTTCCTTTACAGTAAAGGCATCTTTGAAAACACATATGAGCATACACACTGGAGAGAAGCCATATGCTTGTGAAATATGTGGTAAATCATTTTCTCTGCGAGGACATTTAAAACAACATATCCAAACCCATACTGGAGAGAAGCCATATGCTTGTGAAATATGTGGTAAATCATTTTCTCAGCAAGGGACTTTAAAGCAACATATCCGGACCCATACTGGAGAGAAGCCATATTCTTGTGAGGTGTGTGGGACTTCTTTTACACTAAAGTCATCTTTGAAAACACATGAGCATACACACCGGAGATAAGTCATATGCTTGTTAAATATGTTGTAAATCATTTTCAAAACAAGGGAATTTTAAACAACATATCAAACCCATACTGGAGAGAAGCCATATTCTTGTTAGGTGTGTGAGACTTCGTTTACACTGAAAATGGGCTTTAAAACAATATGAGAATACACACTATAGAGAAGATGTATGCTTGTGAAATATGTAGTAAATCATTTTTCCAGCAATGACTTTAAACCAACATATCCGAACCCATACTGGAGAGAAGTCGTATTCTTGTGAGATGTGTGAGGCATCCTTTACACAAAAGGAGGGCTTGAAAACACATATAAAAAACGCACTGGATAGAGGCCATATGCTTGTGAACTATGTTGTAAATCATTTTTTTAGTAAGTCACTTTAAATCCTATCTGAACCTATACCACAGAGAAGCCTTATTTGTGTGACGTGTGTGGGACCTCCTTTGATCAGAAGGCTCCATTGAAATCACATATGTGAAGATACACTGGAGAAAGAGCATATTCTTGGTAAATATACAGTAAATGATTTCCTGCTTACAAGAATTTAATTTAACTTATACGAACTCATGCTGCAGAGAAGAACATCATCTGTAGGTTCAGTTCAAAATATAAGACAAATATAGAGGTAATAAAAAACGTTGTGAAACAGTTTGGAGACAAGATTCCAGCATTTGTCAAAAGAATACAAGAAAAAGACAACAAGAGCAGGGCGAAAGTAAAAACAAACAGTTAAAAAAGAATGAAAGACTGCTGTACAGAAATCTCTTATGAGAGAAAATCACGGTTGAAAAGACATCCACAAAACAAAAGCTAGAATGCTACTGGGGGCCTCTGTTTACGAATGAGAGACCATGCAATCAAGAGGCCCAATGGATCTTAGATATAGCTCAAAGTAATTAAAACGCCAGAGAATGCCTAAAATGATAAAGCAAAGATTGGATCGATTCTAGAATAAAAAAAAACTGGTATGGACAAGTTACCCAAATTCGGGCTTACATAACTAAAAGCACTTCATAGTCACTATAGTAGCTGCTTAACCGGAAGGTTGATGTGTGAAGATGCCACAGCAGCATGACTAGTAAAAGACGATACAACCCTCATACCCAAAACGATTGAGACACGTCAACCTAGTAAATACAAACCCCTCTGCTATCTTACTATGACCTATAAACTCTTCACTTTCTGGTTGCAGACAGCATCCATGTACACCTCCTGGAACAGACCTCGTCAAAAAACGAAAGTAAAAAGGAAGTGTTTAGGCACTGAGGATCAATTGCTGATTAATCCGACCATGCCTTGAATTATATAAGATTACTCCATTAATCCAGAAAACTGCGGTTGTGCATATAAAGACAATCATTTGATTATTTCTCTTGTTTTACTACCTTCATATTTCCTATGAACACCATCTTTGTTTTTCGCAAACGAAATGATCATTCTTATCTTTTTAAATTATCATACTTTATGATCAATTGCATTAATTTCTTGGTAACAAAATGTAAATACATTAATCTTTATTTTCAGTTTTCGTCTTTAAAAAAATTTATGAAAAAACTCATTGCCTAAAAAACAAAACTTTATGAGGCTGCTTTGACAATTGTCGTAATAATTGTTTACTTATATAAAAAATATTGATTGTTTAATAGATAAGTATTCACAATGGAAATAAAATAATGTTTTACTTGCAGTCGGCCTTAACAGGGAGATTACTCTAGAATGTTTGTAACTTAATGTGGAACGTTTCCATTTTACGGCTTGTAAATACAGATATATTTATATGATTGTTTTTACATAAAAACTATAAAACGAAATTTTACAGATTTTGCTTTTAAAAACTTTGAGTAATATCTTCGTCAGTTTTATTCCTAAGAGTGAACACACACACATACATATATATAAATATATATATATGAATGTAATTCATATATGCCGGGATTTTATGTACATTTGGATGGCTTAAATGCAGTTCGCATAAATTTATAAACTTTACCGTTTAAGGCATTAGATTAAAACACCATTTAAATAATTTGGTATGAACTTAAAATGTTTACCTATTATAACGATAGTCAAATAATGTAAGAAATGAACGTGCTAATATGTAAGAATGAATGAAATTTGTTTTTTATTAACGAATTCAGCTAATTTTTCTCATAAGGACATTAGTGAAGCATGTGCCTATTTGAAATTTTCCTGGTTAGAATAAGTATTTTTGCATAGAAACCGAATCTAAGATCCCTTTTATGGTCAAATAACATGGTACAACAACAAAAAACAAATATTGTGGAGTCAGAAGCAAATATCAATCTAACAGCTTTAATCATATTCACGTCCAACATTTTGAAGATCACAAGATTACTTTATATGTGAGATATATACTAGCAGGGATACCCGACATTGTCAGGTGAAAAGAATAATATAAAATAAGTGCTAATAACATAGTGTGAACTTACATGGCTAACATCAAACATTGAGATGAATGCATTTTGAAAATAGGTACTAAAAAGTCAATTTTAATATGAGTTTATACAAGTAGGGGTGGAACGTAATGGGTGAAAATTTCAAATTCATGCGAGTAGTATTTTTTATGTTCATTTATACATAACTAACACTAAACAATCCAACATTTTGAAAATTTTGCAAAATTCAGAAGGTGCAGGCCAAAAATAGCCGTTAGGGTTTCATGCGACATTGAAGTCCTAAAACATCCTCAAAAGCTATGAATGGATATAGATAGTTAAATCTGATATAGTACTTTAATTTAAAACCATTTTCAGGCTGTGAAAGGGTTTTCATGAATGTAAAATAGCCAAAAACTAGTGAAAAATAGCCCAAATAAGCCAAAATCCTTTTGGCCTGCACCTGAAATTTTCACCCATTACGTCCCCCCCTACTATTAACAGCTGAATCTGCTGGTAAGAACATATATAGCCGCTACCCGAAAAAAATCCTCATTGGATAAGGTATTTTCTGAGAGGAATTAAATCGTATTATATTTTATAGTTCTGAAGTACATGATGCCACGATCCACAAAAAGAACTGGCGATCCAGAATAAAATATTTTGTAGGACGAAACATCTTTATGATGAAGGATAAAATATTTCATGATTTTCATTTAATGATGCAAATATATTGCATTTTTAATATGCAAATTTCAATCATTATTTACATTAGAAATGTAGAGAAGCATTATAAACAAATAACAATTTCGAATTTTACAGATATTTACCCAACTTTTGATAAACAAACATTAATGTTACTTATTGTGTTCCTATTTATTTTTTATAAAATTGTAGCTTAGGGAGACAGATTGCCAGGAAAGAAACGACCATGTGACAAGAAGAGAATTGTCATTCTTCTTTGCATATGTTGCATGGTCGATCGTGTTCGCTGTCAGTTTGCAAATGACAAATTGTCCCCAAAGTTACAAATAAAGATGCAATAAATAAACTATTTTTGCTATAAAAACTAATCTTAAAGAAAAGAACAGGATAGAAATAATCAGTGCTTGAAAGAGGAGTGAGATAGTAGTAATACGTTATTCTTCATTAAAATTAAATGATAGCTTTTTTATTGTAGATGAGTCTTGTTTGTGTCTTTGCAACTGATAATATAGACAATAGAAAAAAATCTTATCCACTCACACACACGCATACATATGCATATGTCTATGCTGACATTGTGACCCTAGGGCTGTTGCTGTTGCCTTTTTGTCTCACTGCTCACAAATAACCAATCAAATTTACCATTAATGCTATCCACATAATCACTACCATCGCCGTATTCTATGCATTCACGGAAAACCAATGAATGAGTGTAGAACCCAATAAAAAACTTGTAATATTATTTTGCTCGTCTGTTCACACGAATTTTGTAAAAAATAAATTTTCTCTCTTAAGTCTCTTCCATTTCTGTCGGTTTTCTCTCTTCCCCATATTTAAAATAAATTTGGAGACTGACCAGCAATATTTAAAACATAAATCCTTTATTTCTTTCTTGACTTTTTTTTATATTTGTTTTTTATTAATCGAGGCCCACCAGCAATATTTAAAAATATTTTATGAATTAACTAAGGTTGGAAAATGGTGGCAACAAGTCTTATTCTACACTTTGTCTATTCTCTCCTTGATCATGATGTAATTTTTATTTTTGTTACAATCCTTTCGGGGAGCTGGATTTTCCTTACCTTAAAAACCGACCTTGGGTCTAGCACTTCCCTCGTGGGGAGGCAAGTAAATAGCAACAAATGAATATAACATTATGAAGGGAAACCATACATAGGGGACAAAGCTTCGTTTATCCTCAGGGAACGAAAGGAATATCGTCTTGGAAAAGTTTTTAAAAATATTTATCAAAAACATTTTACACAGAAAATTTCTAGACTTTAAAATGTTCTTCACTGCTCGAAAACACCTTTTAATGTCATTAGAGTCTCAACTGAGTTAGAGTCCACGTATAGTTCATTATAAAGTTGCTCTCTCTTATGTTTTTCTGTTTAGAAATAAATATAATACATGTTATTTATCATAAGCAAATTTGTTATTATTATTATTAGTAGTATTCTGAGCAGACAAGTTTCTAAACCTTACTTCTATGCTCCGTCCAAAAAAATGTTTTCTTTCTTTTGCTAATCACTTATTGTTATGTTTCGGTTGATATTACATCTTCCGTCTTTTTCTCCAAAATATCTTTTCTCAGCTTTAATTGATATCTCATATTTTCACTTTCTGCCAGAGAAATTGTTCTTTTTTTTTATTTTATTGACCTTTAAAAAATTCGTCGGTTTACATGATCTAAATTCAACTTTTATTTTTCTCGTTTTTATATATTTCACGAGGTAGGGGATATTGTAAATTATTGGCCAGATTTATAGGGGGTATCCTACGTGGGGCCTTTTGCAGTGAGATGTTTGTTTACATTTTATTTAAACTATGATTTAAAATATCAGAATAAATATGCACATGCGTGTATAAAATATGCAGACAAAAAAGTGTGGTGATAGGAATTCTTTCACAAAGAATATCTGCATGGAATTTGGATTAAACTGTGCAATAAAAAGAGTAAAAGCCAACATCAGAGCATCTTAAGATACATAACCATTGAAGACCTACCAGAGGATGTTGTCAACGAGTATTTCATCTTTCAGTCCTCTAGTATGGTTATGTTGACAAGGGTTTCTTTTCAAGTCCTTTCCTGGTACATCCCCTCTGCTCACATTTAACATAGTCATCATCAGCCAGATGTTCATAGGTTGCAACTTGTAGGTTGTTGTAAATCAACAGATAAGCCTGTATTTGTTAGCAAAATTTGTCACGACTTTTAATCAATATTATTATAATTATTATTATTATTTGTTTGTTATACCTCCTTGAGCATATCTCCTTTAACTATCTTCTCAAAATCAAATGTTAAAAAAATAAACTCTTAATACAGTATCAATATCCAGATCAAAAATATTTTTTCGGACCTACAGTCCACAAGCACCGATATTTTTTTGAAATTTTACAAACTTCTTAACGTTCTCTCTTTACGTATTGTATCTAAGATTTTGATAAACTCGTGATAAACTCTTGTCATTTTTTTCCTATTTATTCACTTTTGCCATTTTTACCTGTGCCATATTTACCTAAATTTCATTAAGATATTACCCTAGATATTACCTCCAAAATACACCATGAAATGACGTCATCAATAATGTTAAATGTGTATGGATGAAACAAATTACTTAAATTTAATACTACATATACACATGCTGGTCAAAAAAATAGAACATATGTATAAAACTGTAAAAAATCATTCCGTTTGAGATCATTTTCGGCTTTTAAATTGTGTAGGCGAAATATTCTATATGTAAATAACAATTACAACTATTGTTAATCATTTGTAATATTTGCATATGTCAGACTTTATTGTCACAGATTAGTTTATTGTCACATTGGGAAATTCAGCGTTTCAATTTAATAGAACATTATTCGTTGAGTAATCTTAAACTCAAAAAAATTATGTGTTTAAAAAGATTTTGCAAGTAATTTAATCATAATCTCTCATTATGGGTCGCTCTAAAGACATATCTTTGTTTGAGAAGCAGCGAATGTTCGATTTGCGGGAAGTAGGAAAGACGCACATGGAAATCGCTGGACAAGGTGGCAAAGAAAAGTCGATTCCAGTCAACAAGCCACATTACTAAAAGTGGAAACAGGCTTCTGGTGCCGACGTTTCACGAAGCACTACCTACCGAAGGCTCCGGCAACTGGGATATCAAAATCGTATAGCTGCCACCAAACCGCTCCTTAACAAAAATCAGATGTTGAAGAGGCTACGATGGGCAACTGGTCATCAAACCTGGACTACAGACGAATGGCGGCGTGTGATCTTTTCAGATGAGTCTCGATTTTGTATTTCTTTCGGCGACCAAGGGCCACGTGTTTGGCGAAGATCCACGGAACGGTATAACCAAGAATGCGTCAAGAAGTCTGTGAGGTTCCCGCAGTCTTGCATGGTTTTGGGCTGTATGAGTGCTAAGGGTGTTGGTAATTTCTGCTTCATCAAAGGAAATGTAAACGCAACAGTGTACCAAGATATCATGGAAGCTAATTTACTGTAAGTGCTGGATCATCAGTTTGACAGTGACGCCACATACATCATTTTTCAACATGACTTGGCACCGACACACTCTGCCAAGTCCACAACTTCCTGGCTCCGAGAACAATCGATCCCTGTTCTTGAATGGCCGGCGAACTCGCCAGATTTTAACGTTATTGAAGCCTTGTGGGATCAGATGAAGAGGAAGCTTCGCAAAGAAAAACCTACTACCCTTGCAGCCATGAATATTGCAATACAGAACACATGTGATTCGGTGTTTACACAGATTTGCGAGAAGCTTGTTGATTCCATGCCCGGCGAATTGATGCTGTTATCAAGGCAAAAGGTGCTGCTACTAAATATTGATTAATTTTTATCTGTATTTAAGTTAATAAAAAAAACTATTTTGTTTTCTTAGCTGTCTTGTTCTATTATTTTGAAACGCGAAATATTGAAAAACTGACATTGCAATTGATATGAAAAAAAGTTTCTATCGTAAACCAACTATTTCAGTTAGTTTAGCAGTATAGGAATATTTTAGCACCAATTACATCTCACAGATTGTCCTCAATAAGAATGAGAGATTATGATTAAATTACTTGCAAAATCTTTTTAAACACATACATTTTTTGAGTTTGAGATTACTCAACGAATAATGTTCTATTAAATTGAAACGTTGAATTTCCTAATGTGACAATACACTACTCTGTGACAATCAAGTCTGATATATGCAAATATGACAAATGATTAAAAATAGTTGTAATTGTTATTTACATATAGAATATTTCGCCTACACAATCTAAAAGCCAAAAATTATCTCAAACGGAATGATTTTTACAGTTTTATATATATGTTCTATTTTTTTGACCAGCACGAGTAAGTTTAGTATTAAATTTAAGTAATTTGTTTCCCTTTTGCTCATCCATAAATATAAAATATAACTACAATGAACACTTTTAAGGGAAAACAGTTTGAATTTCATAAAAATAAATATAAAAAATAGTTTAAAAGGACTAATGGAAGTAACGATTTTTGCTATTATTTGTTTGTTAGTGTAATAAAAATCGAATTAAAAATAAAAATTTAAAAAATATTGTGGTGTGTTAATGATTTAACAATATTATTTGTCAATTAAAAATAAATAAGATCATTTCAAAAGGAAAATAAGTTTTAAGTCACGTAGCATTTTCGCCAAATAAAATTAAAATTCGAAAGAAAATTTTGAATGGATAAGCCTGTAAATTGGAAAAAAAGAAAATGATAACAAATATATATAATTATATATATATATAAATATAAATATATATATATATAAATATAAATATATATATATATATAAATATATATATATATATAAATATAAATATATATATATATATAAATATATATAAATATATATATAAATATATATAAATATATATATATATAAATATAAATATATATATATATATAAATATAAATATATATATATATATAAATATAAATATATATATATATATATATAAATATAAATATATATATAATATATATATATATATAAATATAAATATATATATAATATATATATATATATATATAATATATATATATATATATATTTATATATATATATTTATATAAAGTTTATAGTTATGTCGTAAATACAGTTTCCTTTTCAGCTTAAAGAATGTAAGCAACAAAAACAAACTCGTAAAGAGAAGATTATTAACACGTACGTTTGATAACTTTCTCGGTGCTTCTTGCTTAAAAGTCCGAAAAAAAGATTTCTTTGTCTTTTAATGTTTAAGAGGTAAATAAGGGGCAGTAACTCTTATCAACTGCTGTTATTACATGTAACGTAATTTACTGCCACATTCAATTAATTAGTAATAAATAAACAACAAAGTATACGTAAATGGAAAATTTAAGATTTTGAAAATTAATTAGTAATAAATGAACAACAAAGTATACATAAATGGAAAATTTAAGATTTTATTGAAAATTTACGCATTTATTTTGTTCGTGATGGCACAAGTCGCATGTTATGCCCACAATTACAGGTCTCTTCTCCAGAAATAAGTCCATGCGCTTGCAAAAAATCTATCTGTTTTGCTTTTTCTGAAGTAAAATATAGTACGTCTTCAAACTGGAACAATTTCAAATCCATGATTCCAGTTGAAGAGAATATCAGGCTTGATAGAAATTTGTTAGGATCGAGGGTCGTGTTCCCCCGATTATAAACGTGTTCAGTTGAATCAAGCAATGTTGCATGCAAAGACGGAGTAATAATTAACAAACAAAAATGAAGTAGTTCAAATAACGTTTATTGAACGTGTGTGTACGTGGAATGATGAAGTGTGTGATGTATGCATGTGTGTCGATGGAAAAACAGTTCTTGAAAAAGGTATAAGAAGAAATGAATGAATCCGGCGAGAGGAAAAGTCTTTGAAAGCCGCACACAAAGAAAACGAGTTGAGAACTCTTACCGTTGTTTGCCCACGTGTGTTGGTAGTTGTTAATCCGATGCCATGTGAAGAGAAAAGCGTGAGACGAAACGCTAGTGTATTAGCGTCGTTCTGTCGACCAGAGAAGAGTGAAACGGAACGCTAGTGTCAGCGTCTGTCTGCCGAGGCAGGTCGGTGAGGAAGAGACGGATTTTCCGTTTGGCTCCGGGTTTTATAGTCCGAAGGGCAGATAACTCTGGTGTCGCTTTACAGCGCCACCTGTTGGTGATAAAGCGCCACCTACCGGCAAAACCGGTGTAGTTATGTTTTGAAAGGAGGAGGTAACTGCTACAAGGACTCCCCCCCAGATTGAAAAATATTGAAAATATTATTCAATATATACAGTTGTAGATGAGAAGCATTCTTTGTGGGTATGTCTGTTTTGCTGTTGAAGATTAGAAAAAAGTAGTGGGCACGCTACTTATTTCTGTTTCTGCATCTGTATTGAATGATTGATCGCAAGTGCGTCTGCGGAATTGAGTGTTTGTAACGCATGCGGATCTGCGTGTTATTTGGGTCTGCATCAAGTTTGAGTGCAAGTGAATTTGCACTTGTTGGTGGCGTTGTTCATGTTGATTAGTCTGCGTGATGCGGAGCTGATGAACAAACGTTGAATTGTCAGTGTTGTCCGGGAATGTTTGGTGCTTGGGTCTGCGCGGTTGTTGATGAGTGAGCACAAGTGAATCTGTGCAGTTGTTGATGAATGAGCACAAGTGAATCTGTGCAGTGTTGATGAGTGAGCACAAGTGAATCTGTGCAGTGTTGATGAATGAGCACAAGTGAGTCTGTGCAGTTGTTGATGAATGAGCACAAGTGAATCTGTGCAGTGTTGATGCGTGAGCACAAGTGAGTCTGTGCAGTGTTGATGAATGAGCACAAGTGAATCTGTGCAGTGTTGATGAGTGAGCACAAGTGAGTCTGTGCAGTGTTGATGAATGAGCACAAGTGAGTCTGTGCGGTGTTGATGAATGAGCACAAGTGAGTCTGTGCAGGTGTTGAGTTTGTTCATGTTAATTAGTCCGTGTTGTGGAACTGATGAACAAACATCTAGTTGTTGAGATTGGTGGTACACTATGGTCAAAATCAGATGCACAAATGTCTGCAAGTGAGTTAGCAGGTCCAGGTACAAGTGGGTCTGTACTGGTGTTGGTGCGCGTCGTTCGAGTTGATGTGTCCCCCAGTTGATCAACGAACGTCCAGTTGTTGAGTATTTAGTGGTGCTTGTGCAGTTGTACTCATTTTGAACTGGTGTGATTTCTTCCATAGTGTTGTCAGTGAGGTCCGGAAATGTTTGGTGCTTGATGAATGTCCGGGAAAATGTGGTTGTTCATCTTGTGTTGAAGATTGTTGGTAGGCCTTGAAGGGTGATGTTGTTGGTGTTTGTCGTCGTGTGTTGGTCGTTTTGTAGTTTTCTTTTCCTTTATATATATATTTCCAACACGTGGGTAGAAAGGAAAAAGAAAAAAAAAAATGGAGTCGTAATTTGTTTCACACGAGGAATGACGTTTTTGTTTTCGTTTGTTTGAATGTTAGTTTCCACGTAGAGAAAGAATGGCGGCCTCTTTTCCTTTCCTTTTTTCTTTGTTGTTGAAAAGAAAGAAAAAAAAAAAAATTCGTTTTTTTTTTTTTTTTTGAATTTTCATTTCCAAGTGAAAAAGATGGCGGCATTATTTTGAATTTTTTTATCAACACGTTGTCCGGAAAAAGATGGCGGCATTTTTGAATTTATTTTATCAACACGTGGTCCGGAAAAGATGGGCAGCGTGAGCGTTTGTTTTCTTTTGTTTTCTTTTTATCTCCACGTGTCCAAAACAAAGGAAGTGGCGTCTTGTAAGGTCCTTTTGTTCGTTGAAAAAAAAAGGATTGCCAAAAGTTTGTCCTTTTCTTTGTATATATTTTTCCGACACGTGGGTGGAGAAAGGGAAGACGAAAAAATGAAATTGTAACTTGTTTTATACTCGGAGAAGCCGAGAAATGTTTTTGTTTTTCTTGTTTGGGTATTTCCGCGTGGCCAGGAAAAATGGAGACGGTGGCTTCTTTTCTTTTGTTTGTTTGTATATTTCTACCTCGTGGGTAGAAAAAAAAGAAAAAAGATGGGTGCGTAATTCGTTTCACCACGAAAGGAAAAACGAGAAATGATTTTTTTTTTTTTGTTCTAGTACGAAATTAATTACCTCGCCACATACAACAAAGCTTGGACGTCGGGTCACCAATTGTTAGGATCGAGGGTCGTGTTCCCCCGATTATAAACGTGTTCAGTTGAATCAAGCAATGTTGCATGCAAAGACGGAGTAATAATTAACAAACAAAAATGAAGTAGTTCAAATAACGTTTATTGAACGTGTGTGTACGTGGAATGATGAAGTGTGTGATGTATGCATGTGTGTCGATGGAAAAACAGTTCTTGAAAAAGGTATAAGAAGAAATGAATGAATCCGGCGAGAGGAAAAGTCTTTGAAAGCCGCACACAAAGAAAACGAGTTGAGAACTCTTACCGTTGTTTGCCCACGTGTGTTGGTAGTTGTTAATCCGATGCCATGTGAAGAGAAAAGCGTGAGACGAAACGCTAGTGTATTAGCGTCGTTCTGTCGACCAGAGAAGAGTGAAACGGAACGCTAGTGTCAGCGTCTGTCTGCCGAGGCAGGTCGGTGAGGAAGAGACGGATTTTCCGTTTGGCTCCGGGTTTTATAGTCCGAAGGGCAGATAACTCTGGTGTCGCTTTACAGCGCCACCTGTTGGTGATAAAGCGCCACCTACCGGCAAAACCGGTGTAGTTATGTTTTGAAAGGAGGAGGTAACTGCTACAAATTAACGATAAAGTCTGGCTCAAAATTACAATTAAGAGTTACTGCCCCTTATTTACCTCTTAAACATTAAAAGACAAAGAAATCTTTTTTTCGGACTTTTAAGCAAGAAGCACCACTTTCTCCTTACGAGTTGACGTTAATAAAGTTTATTATGATCTTCCATAGTTTGACAATGTCAGCAATTCAATGAAACACGTGCTTACCTTGATCAAATAAACATTCTATAAAAAAGCACAAATTAATCGGTTGAAGTAGACGTCAGTCTTTTACGATTAATAACAGTAAGGTTTATATTATATTCAAATATTTTGAAAAATTTTGAAAACATATTTTAAAAACAGATGTTTAGACTTTAAAATTGTTACAATTTGGGGGATAGCAGTAGCCATAGTAGTAAGCAGTGAGCCACGAAGACGAGGAAGAAAAGATAAGAAACAATGAGGTAAAATTTAATACGCGTGCGTGCTGCACGGAACTTTATTGGGAACTGAACACATAACGTTTGAATACAATTTGGCGCCTAATTTCGGCACTATTTACATGTCACGTGTTAGCAGAGCATAGTTATTCCATCACGTGATATTAAGTCACTGACCTCGTCACTACTCGACTAGGTGGGATTACTTTCAGTTGATAAAGTTCAACAAAAATGTCTAAATGATGTGATTTAAATGAATTAAAATCTCTTAAAAATTAATTATTGCTTAGAACATTTTTTTCTTTGCAATTCACCAGATCAGAGTGTATACTAACGAGAAAATGAAGTAAAAAAATTAAACCATAATTTCGTATTTATTTCCAGTTTTTATTCATGAATTTACGAATACTTTGCTCAAAAGTGTTTACCAATAAATAAAAAAATAAATAAAAGATAAACTTGATGTGATTTTTAAGACTCTTTCGCTTTATATAACATTAAAATTTCGATCTATCGGAATATTTTTTTTTCAGATTTCATAAAATAAGGGGGTGATCACGTAGAAAAAATATTTTTCCTAATATATTTAACGAAAAAAAGCATTTTATAGACAAATTAGTCCAATAATGAATAAGTATTAAAAATGTTGTGAAAATCTGACCATTACTTGATTTTTGCAATATTTATTAAACACACGGGTGTTGCGCATAAAAAGTGATCACTACATAGGAATATTGTGTTAAGGCGTAAATAAAGTACACACGTTTTTATTTTCTCATTTTTATTTTCGTACGCTGGAAAAAATATACAAAAATTATCAGCAATTTATTTTTTGTTTCTTCTTTTGAATAGTAAAAAAGTTATGATGATAATATAAACCTATATTAAAGTTAAATCGCGTTACATCTTGTCGAAAAAATCTTTCGACTAATAGAAATGGATGAATAGTAGAAGTGCAGTAATAATTAGTGTAGTCTTGCGAAATACTGTTGATTCACAACTTCCCACCGAAATCGGGGAGTCAATGAATAGTTGTAACTAATGACGGATAATCCTTGGGGCGTAGCTGTAAGCTAAGATGGTATCGAACAGGTTAACAGGTGTGCGGCTGAGAGCAAGTCCCAATGTTAATGTCGCTCTCTAGTTGTGTAGTGAGAAAGATTTTACAACAATCGACTACGTTCTCTACTCGTATAAAAGGTTCGAAGTCATCAGGTTTCACCTTCCGGTCCACCCCTTCTGTCCGTGTGAGTATCGTCACCTCGTTTAAGTAAATTCTATGGTTAGCTTTGGAGGTCCCTATATTACCCAAAACAAAAGATTTTACAAAACAAAAGATCAAAATGTAATTCTATTATTTGAGTTAAACAAGGAAATTCAAGATGCTAAACTTACTTTTAGGTTCTAAAAGTTTCTAATTCTTTTAGGCATTAATTGGTACTTGTGCAGTTTATGGACCGTGCTATTTTTTTAGATCGGATTTTCAAGTTAAATTTAATTTTTACGGTATCGTTTTATTAAATTGTTTAGTGAAAGTACATAATAGTTAACAAAGCCCCCCCCTCCGCATGTTAAGAATGAGTTTCTAAATAATAACGTTATTATTTTAGCACGGTAAACTGCAGAAGTACCCATTAATTCTTTATTTGTAGCATATAACCATTAAAACTGATTTTTAATTAAAGAGAATACGAATACAATGAAAAATGAGAACGACCGGTAAGGGCAGATAATTTAAAATCCATTTCCTGTTTAGAAAGGTAACATTTGAAATATTAAACGCATATTTCATTTGATCAAGATTTTTTTTTATTTGTAAGAAGATTTGACTTTTAAACTTACAGATTATATAGTCGTTATATTATTCTTTCTTTTGTTGGAAAAATATTTTATGGGGGTTCGGCAACAGTCGGGGGTTGCAAAAAGAAATACTCTTTCAGCGATCCACCCACACAGGGTCTGGTAACAATAAGTAATGGGTCAGAGAACGGATTTCTCTGCTGGAGCAAGCTCCAACGTCAGTTCAGCCCGAGGTATTTTTACCCCACCTAATAGACCAGTATTGTTCGGGCCTTTGGGTCTGGATTTACGCCGGTCTATTGGGGGCTGCTGGTCCTGTGCAGTTCTAGGAGGTGCACCCTCACAGGCTTTGCCTCCCCTCTTTGGGGAGGAGTAAGTTTATTGCTTACTGTCTGAGGCGCCCTACCGGGAATGCCGACGGGGCTGCCCAGGCAATTTTTAAATGGCCAGAGTGCTCACCTCTCGAGCGCTGGCTTATCTAATCCCACTTTCCCGACCTTGTGTCACATCTTACCTTGTGGGAGGTAGATAAATAAAGCAAGATCCAACGTCTGGTCTCTCATGAGTCAAAGAACACTTTGTGTCGGAAGAAGATCGTAGAACCTGAATATATAGGTTTGTAACTACCTCCCATCATCCTCTTACTCCCACCCTGACAATAAACCCATCCGTCTATCTTCGTTCTTGTCGGTTATACCCCCCTCCGAAGGCCGAACCCACAATCAGCAAGTACCTCTCCCCTCACCTTTTTTGTCACACTTTAAATCAGACAAATCATGTGTAACAAGATTTGACGAAGAATAAGTATTAATACCCTCAATTTATTGTTGTTGGTTTTTATTTCAGTTAACGGGTGTAAGTAAGTTGTTTTTGAAGTAATGCCGAAACCATACCTAAACCCATTTCACTCTAAATAGTTTACGTGACTAAAATAGGAAGTAATCGTGACAACCAACAACAGTAAAAGTTATAAAATACAACGTAAAATCAAAGGGGCAAAATCATTAATTTATTCAAATATTAATAAAACAATGATATTGTTGGGGGAAAAAACCCAAATTATAAGAGAAATATTCCTCGCTGTATCCTGAAGGAGGCCGAGGCAGCAGTTGGAAGGGGAAAGGTTGCTAAAAAGAATTACTCTTTAGCGACCCATCCAACAGGGTCTGGTCAAATTGGTGGACGAATGCCGAGCATGGCATTCATTTGCTCGAGCAAAGTCTGTGGCGGAATTGATGATCTTGAGGCAGACGATTTGCTACAAGATTTTTATTTTAAATTTTAAAATCATATGGTCGTTATCTTATTTATTCTTTAAAGCAGACAAATTATGCGTAACAAGATTTGACGAAGAGTAAGTATCAATTCCATCAATTTCTTTGTTTTGTCACATTTTGGCGCTTTTTTAAATGGAAATCGCTCCATACAAGGCATGAAGCCACTTGATGTAAGGAGCCACAAAAAACTACTTCAAGGTGAAAAACTAGCCAACGATAAGTGTTAGATGGATATATAGGGACACAGAAAACAGCCCCCCCCTTTGTCAAAAACAACTCTCATGCAATGCGAGGACTAAAGAACAAAATAAGTGGAGAGTTTCGAGGCTACCGAAAGTTCACTTTCTACTTTTCCTGTATTTACCCGCCGTTTGTTTCGACATATTTTTTAATTATTTTTCTGTGTACAATTATTAATCATATCGCCAGAGAATTTCGTTTGATTTTTTTGCTTTCTTTACAAAATATTTTAGAGTGTGGGATAATTTTCCTATATAAATTTAACGTAAAATAATCCCACACTTTCCGACCATCACCAATTTGATCAATATATTTGTTTGTACACTTACCCAGTATGTCGCTTGATAATCCTTTTCTTTTTTAAAGCGAATTTGTTAGACTTTAGAGTGAGGTGGGGGGCATTTTTAATATAAATTTAACGTATAATGATCAACTATTTTCTTGACCATCATCGGGGCAGAATAGCATGCAACATTAATTTTGATTTTATTATGTAGTAACAATCTGTGTGTGTGGGGGGGGGTTAACCCTCGACATATTTGTGTGAGGAGGACTAACTAATCTTCGCAAATTTTGTTAATTTAAAAAAAAGTTTTTGTGTTTTTCGAACTTGGGAGAATATCGCAAAAGTGATTTATTTTTCAAAGTTTTTCTTTAAAATGTTATGGCATTTCTGGTAGAAGCTATGCAAGTTAGGTGAGGTGTTAACGAGCCGTACTCATTTGGCAGTTTCTGTTGCAAGGGAAAACTAATGCATTCGGGGTACATTTGGTTGGGGTACTCGGATGTGAGGAGCAACGGCATGACCAGAACACATACATTCAGAGGACGAGGGTTTCAAAATTACAAAAACAGCAGAGAAACCTGGAGCACTAGACATATTTGTGTGAGGGCGACTAACTAATCTGGGTCAATTTTTTTGTGGTTTTCAAACTTGGGCAGAATATTGCACAAGTGACTTTTCATTAATTTACGGAAATTTTTGAGCAAACCAAAAATTAATTTTATCACGTGGCCGTTGTTCTGCACAAGTGTTTTGAAATTGGTCAATAAAAAAACGCCCTCAACCCAAAAAATGTTACCATTGTAAAACAAATACAGAGAAAAAAAATTGGTTACACTTTTTTTTGTACTTTAAGTTTCTGGAAATTGGTGATGGCCAAGAAATGGGTGATGATTTTATGTAAAATTTATATAGGAAAGTGATCACCCACTCTAAAATTCCATGTACAAAATGAAAATCAATTCTCTAGCAACATATAAGTGTACACAGAAAAAACGAATAAAATTGGTCCATGAAACATGTCAAAACAAGTGGATAAATACTGATAAAGAACCAAAACATCGAGGCATCATTGTATCATTGCTAGTTCAGCCAAAAATAAAAATAAAATTTTACTTCTTGGCGCAACAATTTGTAAACAGCTTGAATGGTAAACATGCTATCTTCCGACCTATGTAATTTTATTGGAATGACGATATGTAGTAGTTCACAAAAATTGTATTTTTTTTTCAAGATTATGAAATGCTGAAGTATTAGTCTTAAAAAGCGGTTTAGTAGTATGCATGAAATAAGAAAAAAAAACTTTTTAAATTAGTGAACACACATTTCTTCCTTGTAAAATGGGCATTCCCTGAGTTGATCTAAAAAGTTGGAATTGAGAATATTAAGACAAAACGAAAAGAAGTAAAGACTGTAAGTTTCGTTATGTTTTTGTAAAAAGACGATGTTTATAAGTTTACACCAAGATGACTGATTGTCTTTTTCATTTATTTACGTTCCCTACAAAATGGTACATTACAAGGGAGGTAACTCCTATTTGTACAAAATGTCTAGTAACATCATATACCTTTTCTCAAATATGCCTAAATCTGTGAATAGATCTGTCATTTCTTTTTTTATCATACTGTCATGTTTTGCTTCCAATAGTTTATTCTTGGGTTAACAGTAACGGTTGGTCTACCTAATAATGGCTTTTCAAGATTGCGGATGATGAATATTTGCTGTTTTGTTGTCAAGTCTGTATGTGAAACAGTTGCAATTATCATTCCAATCACAGACAATTTAAAGTTTTGCCAGCATTGGAAATGACCAGTAAGTCATTCCTTTGTTTGTAGACATACTCAGGGATTGCAGTCACATCTGTGACATAGTCCAATTTTAGCTGCAGTATATTTCGTTGACGGTGATGTCAGTTCGCCAAGGTTTGTTAACGACTGATTTCTGATATTGTAAGAACACAAAGTTATGCCCTTTAGTCACTTTCACTGTCATCCGAGTCATACTGAACCTCGTGTATTTTCTCGCACAGCAACATTGGGCATCATGCTGCAATTCTCGCAGGTGGTTGAAATGGTGGGCATGTACATTTCTGATGATGAGTCTTATTACCGCAGCGGTGGCATCCAGTTCCCCGTCTATGCTGCTGTGTATGCCTTTTCTTCTGCTGATTCTCGCAATGATTCTCGCAGTGAGGTTCATAATTGCCTTGCATTGCTGTGTGTGTCTGACGGCCCATCTAAAGTGTGCTCTGGAATCATTTGGGGGCTGTGATAGTTTTAAGCCTATGCCTCTGACATTAATCCTGTCATGAATTTGTTCCTCATGCATGTCCATAAAATGATAGTTTTTAACCCATACATGAAGATCCGTGATACAGGAATTTACTGACTTACCTTTTTGATATCTCTGGTTGAACCTGCCCCATGTGTATATTACGTTCATGTGCTCATTTAACTTTGACATAACCATGTAAAGGTGTTGTGTTTCATCAGACAATAGTTTTAATGTGGTGATAACCTCCTCTGGTTGTATCGGTTAAACCATCAAATCCATTTTCTCATATGAATATGAAGGGTTCTGGTAGCGTTACATGACTATTACTTATGAGGTTCTATTCTTGGAGTTCTATTTCTTTTCCGTTATTCAGCTTTTAATCTTGATTTTTTTCTGTGTGTTGCTCATGTGTGTTTGGGAATAATTTATTTTGATGCCATGTTTGTTAGGTTTTTGCAAGTAAAAAACAAGGCGATATGTACAAGTTTATACCAAGATAGCTGATTGCTGGTCTCTTTTATTTGCAATCCCTACGATATGTTACATTACAAGAGAGGTAAATCCCATTGGTACAGAATGTTTAGTAACATAACATATACTTCCTTTAGCTTCGTTTTAACCTTTATCCATTCCAACTTTTTAGATCAACTGTCCCATTTTGCCAGGTAGAAATGGGTGTCCACTAATTTAAAAAGATTTCTTTCCTATTTCATACGTAATACTAAATTGACTTTGACACTAATATGTGCATCATGTCATAATCTTTAAAAATTACAATTTTATTCTTTTGCATACTGTATCTTAAGATAAAATTACATGTGTCGGGAGACGATCTGTTTACCAAACTAAAACAACAAAAATTATTTTAGACTAGAATAGAGGATTAGTTTTGCATATTAATTTAACGTAAAATGGTCTCTCACTTCTGTGCCACATTGCATTTTAAGGACATGCAACCTATTAAATAAGTTTTTGTATTGGCTATTGTCTTAATTTCTCAGAAATCAACTGTACTTGAGGATGGAAAGGCTAAAATATACACTAAAACATGTAAGAAATAAAATAACTTTATTTGAGGATAGGCAAAATAAACTTTTAACATTGACTATAAATTGCCTTTTATCAGACACGCGTTGCAGATAAAAATGTTAACTTAAATATACACAATATTACATTTTTAGCTTTTGACATCGAGTTATACTATCAGTCAATTACGCCTATATTATTGAATCGGCCCTTTATATGATTAAAAAGGTCTCTGACATAATTCCAATCAAGATAGATTTAATTTTATTAGCCAGAAAATCCATAGTAGTTTGAAGGATAATTCTGGACTAGGAGGGATATCCCTAACCATTTTAATATTCAGAAAGAATCAATAAACATGATCTGTTTAACAACTATGTTTTTAAAATTACAATTGACTATAATAAAAAGGTAGTAAATTTCTTAGATTTAACTCTTAACCTATTGACTCACACATGAAAATTACCATAAATCTAGCAAAAATTTATATGTCGTCCATAAAGACTTTAACCATCCAAGATTCATTATCAACTCTATACAGTATTTAATCTAATGACAATATTTTTTCTGAAATCTCCCAATTCTACATGATGCTTTAGGCAATTCGGGTTATGAGTAAAACATGGCATACTTAAAATTTTCTGACCACTATATAGGAGATTACAATGAGGCTGTGACTAAAGGGTGGAGTTTAAGTATTATTACCTATAACATAGCGATGAATAACAGACCTGGTGACAATATTGATGATGCGATTTGGTGAGGATAATCGAGCTTTGTGTCAGCAATTTGTTAATGAAGCCACCCGAAAGCCATCTAACCCTAAATCTAAAAATGGTAAGAACAGGTGGCATACTTGTTTTTTGGTTTAATGCTGTAGCTCGAATAAGAAAAAGAAGTATAAATTTCCTTTAATAAGATTAAGAACATAGAGGGAATAAAATTTAAAAGGGACATTCAGAACATTTAGACTTAAACCTTAATTTATAATTTACTCTTTAAAAGTATATGACCTTAAATTAGAAAAACAACAAAAAATTAAAAGTCATAAAAATTTATTCTATTAAGAAAAATGTTTCTAAAAAAATTCTGAACTTTTTTAGAATAAAAATTTAATGAACTATAAATAAATTAAATAAACCAATATCATAAGTTACTAATATAGATCATAATTAAATGGATGGAAGAGGATGAAAAATAATAGGGAAAATTTAAGATTTTAAAAGATATAAGATATGCAGAACACGAATTTCATTTAACAGAAAAGTATTAAAAGGGTATATGAAGTATGATATTTTTTATAGGTGGAGATCATTGAATAGGGTAAGGATAAAACTGTAGGCTTATAAATAAAAATAAAAAGTGTTAATAAACCACATTGTTAATCAAAATTGGAAAGCATAAATTATCGGATAAACTGTAAATGAATGGGTTAATATATGGAGCTAAGGAATCAAAGTAATAATTTCACTAGTAAAAAAATAACAAATGGCTAGATTTCAATAGTGGAAGGTTGTCATAATATTAGTTAAACCGATTCTAATCTAATTATAAAAAATATATAGAATACATATAAAATATCTATAAAAATATATGAACTGAATTAAATGGATGAATATGAATAAATTTAATAAATAAATGAATTAAAATATGGAATAAATATATAGAGACCAGGACTAACATAGAGCGAACAAATAAAGTGTCAGGAGGTAGACAATGTAGAGAAAAATATATTTATTCAGTAAGAGATAATATATGCAATATTCCAGGAACGCAATCTATCTACAGCATAGAAAACTTCACTTGCACTAAAATGTATATATATATATATATATATATATATAACATATTCGGTTTAACATCTCTTTTACATGCTGCCATTTGAATTACAAACTAACCCATGTCTGAATAGATCCATATCGCTCTTTCTCTTGAACCCATATTATCATTTTCTCACACGTCTTTCATAGCCTTCTCGTGCCAACTGATTCTGCTTTATCTACCGTTCTACATCTCGTAACTCAAGAACTCTTATCCATTTTTACAGCATGACCATACCAATAAAGTCTCCTGTTCTGCACACGTCTCCTTATACTGTCCATATTTAATCTTTTGATTTCATCAGACATTATCTTGTTTTTAAGACTCACATTACACATCCATCTCATCATTCTCATATAATTCCTCTCCATATCATGACCAGATTCCATTTCTATACATCATTTGAGTACACATACCTGATAGACATTTCACTTGTTCAAGAGAGGTAATACTCTGCTGATTCGTAATGGCAGATTTCCCTGAACTTACTTCATCCACTCTTAAGTCTTACAATCACACTTGCACCAGCTCATCTCTGTACTCGAATTGTATCACTGATGTAACAAAAGTTCTGAATAACCTCAATAGCCTTGCCATCCAAATATACATTGTCCACATCTGAGTTCACACTGTCTTCATTGTCTTGCGCTTGCACATAAACTGATCATTATTTCTGCAGTTATAGACATGTCTTGTGTACATAATTGAAACTGAAATTGTAAAATTCTTTCTTCTTCTGCATTCCTATTACCATATACATTTCTTATATGAACACACTCAAAATCACTATTAGTCTTTTCAACATGACCATTCAGAATATTTGCTATTTTCCTTCTCATCAATCTGACTAGTTACTGTGATAAGCGTGGACAGGTTCAGTCCAATATCTGATTATATACTTATCGATATATATATATATATATATATATATATATATATATATATATATATATATATATATATATTAGGCATCATATTTTCGATTAGATAGCAAAATGTATTTAGGAATATAGTGTAACCTTTACTAATACATATCAGACAATAATTATTTTGACCATCAAAGTCTTGAGATATTGTCGAAATGATTATTGTCTGATATGATATTAAAAGTTACAATATATATATATATATATATATATATATATATATATATATATATAAGATGATATAATATCAGCTCACTCAAAAACAATTTTATTTACAAACACAATTGTTTCTGCCTATTTCGTAAATATACACTTTCATGGTATAAAAAATTTACCAAATATTCACAAAATTCATCAGTGTATAGCACACCACAGCTAGGATTAAAAGCAAGATGCTTCCAATATTCATATAATTAATATATATTTAATTTCGCTATTATTGTTGTTTTTTTTATATCATGGCAATCAACGCAAAAGTTGTTTAGACTATTTTTTTGCATTTAAGATGTCCTAATACATTATGTCAACCATATTTGTTTTTTTCCCCTTCCATCAAAAATGTTCATATTTGACTGATAAAAACATACATGGCAAAATTAACATATAAGAAAATAATTTATTTACATCAACCGTTATTGTCTTTATTTAACCATTTTTCTCTTGTTTTTCTTCATTTACACCCATTTCTCTTTTTTATCCCTCTGTTAAAGAGTACAAATCTATCATATCGTCATCTATATGAGTCATGAATGTAAGGCAGAATGTGCAATAAGTTGTGACACAAAAGATACTTCAACCTGCCAGTGATATGTGTAGCAGATGCTGCTAATTTCATTTGCAGCAACTGTCGAAATACGACACAGATAGAAACCGACATTGTTGCAGGTCTCAAAAGTATCAACGAATTCACCTATCTAGGCAACACCATTGATTCTAGTGGGCAAACAGACATGACAACAAGACAACATATATCCGCCGCATGAAAAGTCTTTGGACAATCTCATGGTATGCAAATGTGGTATCACACAACGCACATATCTGACCTGTGCTCTTGTATGGCTCTGATGTAAGGTCTAGGATGAAACGTCAGAACGACACAATGCTAGCTGCAACACATCGGATGGAGAAAATTGCTACTCTTACTGTAAAGAACTCTATGAGAAATTATATTGCTCCATGGCATATCAACTTCTATGTCAGTTATCCGAAACGCTCTAAAATGTGTCCCACATCGATGTCAGTAAGCCGCTCGTCATAGATAGGATCAATTCCTGACAAACTGATACTAGCAGACAACACAAGGAAAATGACTACAGACAGAAGTTGGAAGTCATCTACAAAACGTCTAACTTCAGCATGAGACAAGAAGACGGAAACTTACGATAATAATAATAATAATAATAATAATAGCAGGAAGAACCTAGTTGATATTACCTTTTTGTAGTCTTGTTTTTCACCTTGTAATATTTAATTCGGCAGTGGGACCTCAAAATTTACTCTATTTGATCAAAATGAAATATACTTGTCACACTGTGTTTGCTCGTATTGAGTGGTTTATTAGTAGAGACAAACGAGAGACGCATGTTGTTGGTTTTAAAAATATACATGGAAGCTTTATTGAAGTGCGCATGCGCGGTTGTTACAAAACTAGAGTTGGGCACAAAACGAAACGATAACATCGTTACATCCCCCCTTTACCAATATGAAGATTATGATATTGAGCATATTCAATATATAATAAAAAGGTAAGGGCTAATTCAGGGTAGACTGCCTGAATAGCTACAGCGAAGCAGGGGATTATTCTGCCCCATGAATTGCTTGCTATAATTCTCTAGAAAATGTTCACAAGTTCATTTTTGATGGGGGTCGTACAATCCTGCCACTGCGAGTGTATTGTTGGAGTCTCTTTGTGAAGACTGAGTTGTACAAACAGGTGGTTCTGCAAATGTTACATGCTTTGGCGTTTGTGGTGGGGTTGGCCTTATTGGAGCACTCCTAATATGCTACCGGTTTCTCCGTAGCACATATCCGTTTGCAGTTTTTAGGAGATATGATCGGGGACCATCTGCTTGAGATACTACGGTTGCTAGGTCCCAGTTTCCGTGTGTAGGGTTTTGTGCTCTTACCCTCTGGCCAGGATATAAAGGTGGTAGGTCTTCCTTGAGTGCATGCTGGTCAAAATATTTCTTTTGCTTATGTTGCCTTTGTTTAAAAGCATCATATATTTGATCCTGATCTTGGTGGTTGTTTTCTATTTTTGTTGCAATTGGGGATTGGATTCGTCTACCCATGAGTAGCTGTGCGGGGCTGGATATGGCGTTTGAGATAGGTGTGCAGCGCCAGTGCAACAATGCAATTTCGGGTGTTGTCCCAGATTGCTTGGCCTTTTTGAGGATGGTCTTGATGGTCCTTATCTGGCGCTCTATGAAACCATTTCCCTGTGGTCTTCGAGGTGAGGTGGTCTGATGGTTGAAACCCCATTCTGTGGCAAATTCGTGGTAAAGGGCGCTTGAGAAGTGCGGCCCGTTGTCACTAACCACTTTTGACGGTATGTCAAACTCCGCGAAGGTTTGTTGCGTTATTTTTACGATAACACTGCTTGGTGATTGGGCAGGTAACTGTTTGATGACAGGGTACTTCAAGTAGTAGTCTGCTATGATCAGCCATTGATGTCCATGGAGCTCGAACAAGTCTGTTCCAACTACGTCCCATGGCTTTGTTGGAATGTCGTGCTGCAGAAGAGGCTCTGACATTTGTGATGGCTGATGTTGTTGACAGATGCTACATGAGCTTGTGAATTGCTCGATGTCTAGGTTTATATTTTTCCAATAGACAGTGTCTTTGGCTAGGAGTTTGGTTTTCTCCTGTCCTAAGTGAGCAGTGTGGAGGGTCTGAGGAATGACAATTTGTTGTCCTTTAAGGATATGGCCGTCATCAATTGATAGCTGATCTCTTAGGCTCCAGAATTCTCTGATATCGGTAGGCAGTTGCTTGATTGTCTCAGGCCATCCCGTGACAATCGTATCTCTTAGCTGGTTAAGCAGAGGGTCGGCTGTTGTGCAGTCTCTCAGTTTTTCAATGCGGTCAGCAGAGAAACGAATGGTGTCAACTCGAACATCCAGATCGATAGGGTCCGAATTACCAGGTGATGGCAGGCGTGATAACCCATCAGCCAATATGTTTTCGGATCCCTTGTTGTAGGATAATCTGAAATTATATCCCTGTAGCTGGATAAGCATTCGTTGTATGTGAGCTGGAGCTGAGAGGTTTGTCAATGATCATGACAAGAGGTTTATGGTCAGTGATAATTTGGAAACCATGACCGTATAAATATGTGTGGAATCTATGTGCCAAACACAATTGCCAGTAGTTCCCGCTCGATACATGCGTATCTTTGTTCTGTTTGTGTCAGACTCTTGCTTGCGTATAAGACAGGCATTAAATTGCCAGCTGCGTCTGGTTGTAGAAGCGCTGCACCTATTCCATGAAGACTTGCGTCACAGTGCATGTAGATTGGGCGCTTGGGGTCAAAGTAGTGAAGTAGGGATGTTTCAGATACTTCACTCTTCAGGTTTTTGAAAACCGTCTGGTGGTGTGGCTCCCATTGGAATTCTGACTCTTTGTGAAGTAAGTCACGTAATACAGTGGTTTTTGAGCTGAAATCTTTAATAAAACGGGATAGGTATGTCATTACACCTAAGAACTGTTGCGGTTCTGTTTTATTGCGTGGTTCTGGCATTTCCTGTAGGTCTCGTACCTTTGCTGGGTCAGGTTTCATTCCAGTATGGGTGTATATATTTCCGAAGAAGGAGATTTCCTGGCGTTTTATCTCGCATTTCTTGGAATTCATTGTGAGGCCCTCTTGTGTGGCGACTTCCATGAGGTGCCTTAGGTTGTTGTCATGTTCGCGTTCTGTTGAGCCATATACAACAATATCATCTGCTATACCGCATGCTCCTGTGCACTTCTCAAGTATTCTGTCAATCTCAAGCTGGTAGATGTCTTGGCTCAAGTTTAAACCAAATGGAAGTCTTTGGAAGCAGTACCTTCCAAATGGTGTTTGAAAAGTGGTCAGGATCTGGCTTTCCTGGTCAAGCTTTATAGACCAGTATCCTGCCTTAGCATCCAGTTTTGAGAAGTATTTTGCACCTGCAAACCGGTGATTGAGTTCCTCAACTGTTGGAATTTGATGATATGGCCGCATTAGGGCTTTGTTTAGTGCCCTTGGGTCTAAGCAGACCCTTATTGTGTTGTCGCGTTTGGTTACATATGTAAGGGAGCTTACCCAGTCTGTTGGCTCCTCAATACGACGAATGACATTCTGTGACTCCATCTTGTCTAGTTCAGCCTTGATCTTTTCACGCATGGCTATTGGCGTTCTTCTCGGTGCGTCTATGTGGCATGGGATGTTAGGGTTGACAGTGAGCTTGTGTGTTTTCTTGAACTCGCCAATGCGGTCGAATCTGTCGGGGTGTAAACGCATCAGATCATCTATGCTGTTGATAGGTTGTTGCTGAACGGATATGGCACAGTTCATTGTCACAACGTTAAATGCCACAGATGTTGGCAGGCCCAGTATAGCTGGTCCTGGAGTGTTGACCACATAAAATTGAGTGTTGAGCCATGAGGAGTCCTTGTATTTGCACCTGATGTTTGTGGTGCCATGGCATTTTATTTCAGTGTTGTTGTATGCTGTCAGTACGCATTTCGTTGGGTTTAGTGATCCAGGTATTGGGTGTCCGTCTTCGTTTATGGCGGAGGGGCACATACTGCGGAATATGCGTAAAGGTAGTGTGTTTGCTTGTGCACCTGTGTCTACCTTCAGTTTGAGGCTGTGCGTACCTGGGTGGTCTGTCAATATAACGTTGATATTGACAAATGCTTCATTTTGTGTTGTTTTTTGTTTATGCAGTGGATGTTCATTCACTGTTAATAGTGCTGAATGTGAGGTGCTCCATCGCCGCATGAAGGTTTGTTGTGGCTCGGTCGTCATGTTCAGCAATGCTGTCGACTTTTCGGCCTGTTTCATGTTGTCTGTGCCTTGACTGGCTACGGCTTTTTTGCCAGGATTTTCCTTGTTTCCTGGGTTTGAGTCTCACTGAGAAGCACAATTTGGCCCAATGGCCCCTTTTTCCACAGGAACTGCATATGTCGTTCTTGGCAGGGCAATGCTCCTTGCCAAAACGATGGTCCCGTCCACAATTTTTACATAAGTTGCTGGTATTTCTGTTGCCTTCCTGGCGTTCGCGACCACCGCGATTTATGGTGTCTATCTGTGACAGGCCATGTAGTTGGTGTATTTTGTTTATATACACGGCTGAAGCCTCATATGTGCGTGCTAATTTCACAGCCTCTTCTATTGTGTAGCCCTTCGGTTTGTTTAATAGTTCTTTTTGTAAGTCCGGTATGGGCGTGTTGGCTATCAGTATTTCTACTAAACGTTCGTTCATTTCATGGGCTGTGAAGTCGCATTTCTTCGCCTGTAAGCGACACCTGTTTAGAAATATGTCGGTCGTCTCGGTAGGCTTTTGTTGGTATCTACCGAGTTCGAGCCTACATATACGGTGGTTGGTTGCCGGTTCCAGCTGCTCCATAAATGCGTTGAAAATTTTGTCGGCGTCTCTTCGGTCTGCGCTTGACACAGACCAACTGTTGTATCTACGAATTCCTTCCTCGCCAGTTGCGAGTAGAACGATAGGCACTTTCTTTTCTTCTTTAGTTCCCTTCGCTGTGAAATAAAGTTCCAAACGTTGTTGGAATATCTTGAATGACTCTGCAATGTTAGGCGAAGAGTCCCAGTCAAGAATGGGAACTGGTATAGATATATTAGCCATAGTAGTAGTAGTGTTGTTATGTGTGTGCGAGAGTTCTGTTCCGAGCTTCGACGAGCGTGTGTGTGTGAAGTTTTACGAAGTTTTGGTTCGAAAAGAAAAAATATAATGTCTTACTTTTATCGTTGTTTTCTCTTATTTTTCTTTATATCTCACCGCTGCCACGATGTCACACTGTGTTTGTTCGTATTGAGTGGTTTATTAGTAGAGACAAACGAGAGACGCGTGTTGTTGGTTTTAAAAATATACATGGAAGCTTTATTGAAGTGCGCATGCGCGGTTGTTACAAAACTAGAGTTGGTCACAAAACGAAACGATAACATCGTTACAATACTTATCAAAATACGCTAGTTGATGTTTGAGAATATATATAGTTATTGGATTTATTTCTAAACCCGAGGAGTTTGTGTGGGTGTGTGTGTGTGTGTGTGAGAGCACCGTAAAAGTGTATTTTGAAATGTTCAGACAGCATTGATTTATGAATTATTTAGTAAACATAATTAAAATTTCATTAGTATAAGATAAACAATCAAGTTTATAAGTCTGATAGATTTCTAAAATATAAAAGTTTTGAACATCTGAAAAGATAAAAATTATATTTGTTATTAAAGACAAAAAATGACTTCATGCATAAAATGACGTATTAATTTGGGACATTAGATAATTGTATTACCATTTTAAAACTGCATATTATAATGTTTATTTTTCTCTTGTATTTACAGATAATATGGTTGGCAAAAGACATTTTTAAAATATTTAAATTGATGGTGATTTCGAACTGAAGGGACAGGAAAATAGACAACATCTAAGTTTGAAATATTCAGAAACTTTTGGTTGTAAAAAGGCAATTAATTTAATCTTAACATATACGTGAAAAGATTGATTAAAATAAATTTTGATTCATACATCTGTGGTTAGTCCCAAATTTTAAATCTTCATAGCAGATATTGATGTAAAAAATAAAAGAAACAATTGTGATAAAATGCACGTCTAACCTTGTAACAGTTATATTTCACTCTTGCAATATAATATATATATATATATATATATATATATATATATATATATAATTCTGGGGGAAAATTTGAGCATGAGGCAATGCCTACTGTCTGAAAAATATGACCACATTGTTAAGAAGTGTATTATACTGTATATAAAAATCAGATTTGACTCAACTTATTCAAGCTATGATTTTCCTGATAACTAGCAATTTTATTGATGACAAAACAGAATAAATTGGTATAGCTACATATTTAGGGAATATAATGGTGTTTGAAACTATTTATATTTATAATGTATGAAATGTCATTCTACATTTGAATTTAATTTCTCACAAGAAAAACCCTACTTTCTGCTAAAATGTCAAAGTTGAAGCATCACAAGAATCCTCAGACTGAGAAGACATTTTCTTGTAAGATATGTGGAAGAACCTTTTCCCAAGTAAGTAATGTAAAGCGACATATCCGAACACACACAGGAGAGAAGCCATACACTTGTGAAATATGTGGTCAATCATTTTCAGAAAAACAGGTTTTAAAACGACATATCCAAACACACACTGGAGAGAAACTATATTCTTGTGAAGTGTGTGGGACCTCTTTTACAAGAAGCTCAGACGTAAATAAACATATGCGAATGCATACAGGAGAGAAACCATATTCTTGTGAAATATGTGGTAAATCATTTTCAGAAAGTCGGACTTCAAACACCATATTCGAATACACACTGGGGAGAAGCCATATTCTTGTGAAGTATGTGGGACTTCTTTTACAATGAAGTCAGACTTGAAAAAGCATATGAAAATACACAATGGAGAGAAGCAATATGCTTGTGAAATATGTGGTAAATCATTTTCCATCAGCCAGTATTTAAAGCGGCATGTTCGAACACACACTGGAGAGAAGCCATATGCTTGTGAAGTATGTCGTAAATCATTTTCGGAAAAAAGTAATTTAAACAAACATCTCTTAACCCATACTAGAGATTGTAATATGGAACAAGTGAGAGAGAGTGGCAACTTTGGTTGAGGTCAGTGTCCCTAATGATGGGGGCCTAAATAGAGCTGAAAGGGAGTCAATAACAAAATATCAGGGTCTAATGTATGATATGAAAAGAAACTGGAACCTCAAAGAGATCTCTATCATTCCAGTTATGATAGGAGCCACTGGACTCATGTAGAAGAACTTGAAAAAGTATTTAGCAAGTATACCTGGTGAACCAAGTTCAAGAGAAATCCAAACAACTGCACTCAAGGGAACAGCCAGAAACGGAAAAGAGCTCTCGGTTGGAGTCTGTAAATAGCGCGTGATCGTATGGCATTGTGACGAAGGCCCCGTCCCCAGCAAATGAATGAAAAGAAAAGTAAAAAAAAAAAGAAATAAAGTCATTTACCGACACTAGTGTATGGACAGGCTGTACTTACCGCGAAGAGAAGGTGGTCTGAGCCTCAATGGTCAGTGTGGGACAATATATAAAGAACTCCTGTGATAAAAAAAATGAGAATGGTGAATGAACATCACACCAAATACCTTCCTCAGCAGACCTCAACAACAAAACTAGCTGATAATTTCAGTGGAAACACACTGGAGAACACTAGCGAAGATGATAACAACCCAGCAACCATGATCGCACGCAAGAAGAGGGAGGAGTACACGAAAAAGTAGCTGAAGACCAGACTAGAAGGATGGCGAAATAATAAAAGAGCAGGAAAGTTCATTGAAGAACTTAACCAGAGCTATATCGACAATGGCTCAAGAGTGGCAACTTCCCGTTCGATAAGGAATGGATACTAATAGTAGCACAAGACCAATGCCTACTTACTAATGGGTTTAAGAAAATGGATGGTCTACAAAAAACTGACCAGTGCAAGTTCTGCCACTGTGCCATTGAAAGTCCAAGCCACCTAATGTCTGGATGCAAGATCCTTTTGGCTGATGGCCACTACACTGCCCACCACAACAAAGTATGTAAATACCTACATTGGAAGATCTGCGGAGAGATGCAGCTTGAAAGATCACTGAACATCAAGGAACATGAACCCCCACCCATAACATCGAATGGAAAAGTGACAGTGTTCTATGATAAAGACATACAGGCAGGCAGATACATAAAAAACAAGGCCATCAAACCAGACATTTTCATCTGGAACAAACCAGAAAAAACTGCTCTCATCATTAGTGTAACCATCCCAAATGACTATGGCCTCAATAGAGCCGACTGGAAAAAATAACAAAATACCAAGATTTCAAAAATGATTTAAAAATAGCATGGTCCCTCGATGAAATAAACATCATACCGGTTGTAGTGGGGGCAACTGGTCTGGTAAAAAAATCTAAGTAAATACTTAGAAACAATCCCCGGAAAACCAAATTGTAGGGAAGTACAGCTAGCAGCCCTAAAAGGAACAACATATATTCTTAAGAGAGCCCTCGGATATACATTTTACTCATAGGGAAATCAAGTGTTAGCCTCAAGAGTAAGCCCCTTGATCTCTTTAGATAAACTAAATTAAAATTTAAAAAAAGAAAGAATCCATATTCTTGTAAAGCGTGTGCTAAATCATTTTTGAAAAGATCTGAGTTGACCAAACATTTACAAATACATACTAAAGCGATGATGTCCACTTAAAAGCCCCATCAAAATTCTCACAATTCCCATCATAGTTCAAAACACCACACTACAGGTACAGCCAGAACCACATTACCATTCACCCATGGATCAAGCTGTCAAACTGTCTGGGTGCATGACAACCCACCATACAGCCACTTCAACACCAGAATCCCTTTTAGCAAGGAGCTCCCTGACAAGCATCCCACCACCATCGGCTGTCTATTTACAATCAAAAGATAGCCCCTCATTGAACCCAAGTTCTTCCTCACCACTATCACCGAGACCATTATTAATACCTGAATCCCCATCATTACCTCAGAAATTACTGGAACCAGATGATGAGCAATTGACCTTGGAAGAAGAACTTTGGAATACAATTGAGGAAGTCTAGATGATGAGGCTGGGGGAAAGACCTCAACTGCCTGAAATTCAAGCCTCAAGAGCTACCAAGGCAGAAATACAAAACGTAAACATCGCTCTCCAAAGACTTGTTCCATCCAACATATCCCCCATAAGACTGAATAAAGTAACATACGCTACATTGTTTGTAAAACACTCCCTCAATTCCAAAAGCAATGGGAGTCCAGAGCACAAGACACAACACCACCATGGAAACTGAATCTCCAGAAACAACTTAACCTTTGCAGAAAGGAAGTCTCTCAAATCAAACAATCCCTTGCTGCCCCTACAGTGTGGGGTTGAATGAGGAACAAAATCTGCAGACTCAGCTTTAAAAACAAAGAGAGAACTTGAAGGAGGGATTTCAGCATTTGCCAAAAGAATTTTAAAAAAGGATAGCAAGCACAGGGCGAAAGTTGAGAAAAGAGTTCAAAAAGAATACACGACTATTCTACCAGAATTTGTTGGGAGAGAAAATAACGGTGGAAAAGTATAAAATACTGTAGGCCTATGTTTGAGAATGAGGGACCATGCAACCAAGAGGCCAAGTGGATCTTAGATATAGCTTGAAGTAATGAAAACAAGCTAGAAATGCCAGATGTAACGTCGGGAATGATAAAACAAAAGCTAGATCAATTTCAGAATAACAAAAAAACCTGGCATAGACAATATACACAATTTTTGTCTGAAAAAACTAACAGCACTTCATAGCCATTATAGTAGCTGCTTCACCAGACTGTTGAGGGGTGATGAGGCCACATCAGCATGGCTAGTAAAAGGTGATACGACCCTCATACCCAAAACGAGTGAGGCACAAAACCCTACTAAATACAGGCCGATCTGCTACCTCACTACAACCAACAAACTCTTCACTGTCCTGGTTGTAGACAGCATCTACGAACATCTCTCTTCTGGAGCGTACCTGGAAAAAGGACAAGCAGGGTGCAGGAGGAAGTGTTTAGGTACCAAGGACCAACTGTTGATAAATAAGACCATCCTTAAGGACTGTAAGCAGAGGAAGAGAAATCTAAGCATGGCATTGATCGATTACCAAAAAGCGTACGATAGTGTGCCTTACACATGTTTCCAGCACTGCCTTGATCTATATAATATCCATCTGATCAGCAAGAAAACAATGGCAGTACATATAAATATGCGGAAAACAACCATGGCATTAAGGTACACTAATGGAACAATAAAAATCACTGATGTCAAGATCTGAAGAGGAATCTTCCAATGAGATAGCTTATCTCCTCTCCTCTTTTGCCTGGCAATTGATTTACTGAGTAAATTACTAAACAAAAGCCGGAGTGCCTACATTCTGAGCCAGGGCCGCCAACAAGACCCCAAAAAACAGTAACCCACCTGCTCTTCATGGATGACCTCAAGCTGTATGCTAGTTCAGATACTGACTTAAGCCGACTCCTACAGGATGTCCATACCTTCTCCAAAGATATTGGAATGAAGTTCAGCCTGGACAAATGTGCCAAGTGCTCACTTAGAGCTGGGAAGAAGATCCAAACGAAAAACATACAGCCTGATGAAGATACTGACATCAAAGACCTTTAAGAAAAAGAACAATACAAATACCTTGGCATAGAAGAAAACCATTTAATTCAACATGCCAAGATGAGAGATAAAATGGCAGAGAATATATACGCCGTGTTAGAAAAATTTGCAAAACACAACTTACAAACAAAAACAAAGTAACTGCGATTAACCAATTAGCTATGCCAGTGATGGAATACAGCTTTGGAATTATTGATTAGCCACAAAAGGACATTAATGGACTAGACACTAAAACTATAAAAATGTTAACAATGTACAGAGTAATGTACAGGAACCGGTGTCTACCAAGACTGTATCTGCCAAAAGGAGCAGGGGATATGGGTCTCTCAGAAATTGACTATCAACTTCGAGTCACTATTGTGAGCACTGGTCAATATCTGATGAGCTCCCAGAACCCAAACCTAAGAGTTAGGGCTCTGCACTACCAGTCAGAAACAGCAGCCAAACAAGCTGTCTAACCTGTACCCTCAACCTGTCGGAACAAGAGTTACCCAGACTACTCATGTTATACTTAGTGACAAAAATGTTTTCCCCAAGTTGCCCAGATAGAGAGAAAGAGAGACTGCGTTCATTGATCTAGTCAGGAAACAAGGCCAAGCACTGGGTGTCTTTGTGGTGTCCCTGCTCGTGTTGGGTTGATTAAAGGGCTGTAGAGATGTGGTTCCATTTATGTAGCAGCACGGACCTTAGCTTAGTAAGATATTGTGTCTTAGAGAAAATACTTAGATCTACGCTTACATTAGAATTGTTATAGAAATGTTTAAATGAATGTTGAATGAAAGTAGAAAGAATAAAACATTATTTACGGAACACAATATATATATATATATATATATATATATATATATATATATATATATATATACATATATATATATATACAAAATACACGGCATTAAATGTTCATTTCAAATGTTTAGTGAGAGAAGAAATAAATATTTATGCCTGTAGTTAATGAGTGCGTATGTGTGTACATAGTTGTACGAATGTGTTTGCATGCAGATTTGATATTTTGTGTAGGCATTTGTGTGTGCCTTTGTCAACAGTGTATGTATGCATGCATGAATGTGTCGTTGCGTGCGATAGATAACGTGTGTGCGCATGTGTTTTACAGTGGTTGTACGCATGTATGTGTCCGTGCGTGCGTGAGTTTAAAGAGTCAAGCAGTCTCTCCACAGCGAAGGCGGGGTAGGGTGAGTTGTTTGAATGAAACGTCGCTGTTGGCTGTTTGCTGGAAATTGGAAGAAAGAGAAAAAGAGATTTTGTCGCAACGGTCTGGCTTTATATTGTTTGACCTGTGGTCCGACCGACGTAGTTGGTGTGCAGGTCACGTGACAGCTATTTTTGGCTTTTTTGCGCCTTTTTGTGAGGCTGATCGTGGGAGCCGGGTTTTTATTGCCCTAGTTTTGAGCTTTTGTGTTGAAGTTAAATTCGAAGTTGTTTCTGTTTTTATGCTTATGCCGTTTGTTGATAAAATATTAGAGGATGTCAATCCTATAGGACAATTTTATTTTTTTGGTGGGGGGGGGGTCTTTACTGTCTAGTCAGGATTTCCCTCTCTTTGCATATCTACCAAGATTGCATATTGAGAGATACCGAAAATAAAAAACGCCCTTTGAAAACTAATCAGTTTTTAGCTGTGTCGTCAATTTTGGCTGGGGACCAATTTCAGGTTTGTTTAAATCGGGAAGAACATTTACTAACAAAACCTTAACAAAACATGGTGTCCGAATAGAGGAGTTATAAACGAACATGAGCAACACATACGGGGACTTACACAAAATATCAAGCCTAAAAGCCAAATAATATAACAGAACTAAAACTAAAAAAAAACTAAGATGAACAGCCACGTAATCCCACCAGAACCCTTCACATTTGACAAGCCCAAATTATGGGGAAAATTGAATTCAACGGTTCAATCGTTACAAAACAGTGTTTGGACGAGATGATAAGCCAGCCTCTTGTCAGGCAGACACTTTATTATATTACATGGTAGATATAGCAGATGACATTATCGCCACATTCAAACTCTCGCCCGACGAAGTTCAAAACTTTAACATATCTGTGTCAAAGTTCAACGACCACTTCAAAAGCAACATGAACGCAATATACGAACGGGCCAGATTCAACCAGAGACGGCAAGAAGAAGGTGAGTCAGTAGATTCCTTTATCACGGATCTCCATGTACTGGCTAAAAACTGAAAGTGTAGGGACCTCCACGAGGAACTAATTTGTGACACAATTGTAATCGAATGCATTGATCCCAAGTTGTCAGAGAGTCTCCAAATGATTCCAGACCTCACCTTAAACAGTGGCCATCAAACGTGTACGACAATGTGAGATTATCAAGTCACAACAACGTCTCATGCGATCACCAGAATGCATCAGAAGTGAACGACAAGCTGTTAGCAATGTTGCTATTTATTCTGTCACTTACAATAGAACTTGCAGACAAGGGCAGGGTAAATACAAGGCCAAACCCAGACGAGAACCTCACTACGAGGATCAGCAGAAGAAAGGGCACACACAGCAGCACAGACTAGAAGCTGGATGCCACCACTGCGATAATAGGACCAGTCATCAGAGACGTGCATGCCCTGTTATTTCAGTCATCTACCAGAATTGCAGCGTGATTGGCCACTATGCTAAATGTTGCCCTGCGGAACGATTACATGAAGTCTAGAATGAGTCGGATGACAGTTAAAGTTACCAGAGTGCACACCTTGGTGTCATGACGATATCAGAAATTAGTCTGAGTAAACCTTGGCAAACCGACATCACCATCAATGGAGTACCACTGCAATTCAAATTGGACTCTTGTGCAGATGTGATTGCAATACCTGAGCATATCTACAAACTAAGGAGAGACCTACCTGATGCTCACAAAAGCCTACATGGTCCGCGACGCATTTCGCTCAAAGTGACTGGAATGATCACCACGACCGTCTCAAATCAAGAGCTAACAACAAAACAGCGGATTTTCATTCTCCCCAATCTTGAGGAGCCGTTATTAGGTCGACAAGCTATCGAAGCCATCCAGCTTGTAACTATCCACCAAAACCCACATGCCATCAGGAGCAAAACACAGCGATACGACCCAAAAAAAGAAATGCAAAACCTATTCACAGGCTTGCCCATATTTGGGAAAGAATCCAGTATACCGTTACATGCAGATGCTAGGCCATACTCAGTACCCACACCACAACGCATAAATCCAAGAGAATCAACCATCTACTCTTTATTGATGATGTAAAACTCTATGCGAGCTCAGACAATGAGTTAAATGAGCTACTGAAGGTTGCACACATTTTCTCCAGGGACATCGGGATGAAATTTGGCATAGACAAATGTGCCAAGTGCACACTGAAGGCTGGGAAGAAGATCCATGCAGAAAACATCCAATTAGACGTGGAAAATACCATCAGAAATCTGGAGGAACAGGAGACATACAAGTACCTTGGCATTGAAGTAAATGATACCATCCTACATGCCAAGGTGAGAGGAAAAATAGGCAAAGAATACATACGACGCGTGAATAAGATATGTAAAACGCAGCTCATAAATAAAAATAAGATTACTGCGATAAACCAGTTTGCAATACCAGTAATCACGTACAGTTTTGGCATCATAGATTGGCCCCAACAAACAATCAACAGGCTCGATGTAAAAACAAGAAAAAATTAACACTCCACCGAGTCATATACAGGAACCAATGTTTGCCAAGACTGTACTTACCTAGAGGAGAGGGAGGACTGGGACTTTCAAAAATCAACCACCAACATAGAGCCACTATTGTCAGTATTGGACAATATCTGACAAGCTCCATAAACCCGAACCTCACAATGGTACGGGAACATCAAGAAAAAAGAGCTAGCCAAACAAGTTCCATAACATATCTGGCCAAGCATTTCGGACAGGGCTGTTTATCAGACGAGGTTGAAACACCAACAAAACCCGCAACAGAGATAGCCCAAAAAAGTCGTAAAAAATACACTGAAACATTAAAAAAAAAAGGAGCCTTAAAGAGTGGGCAGAACAAAAACGTGCAACCCACTTTCTTGATGAGATATCTAAAGATTATATTGACAAAGAAGGTTCTTTGGACTGGCTTAAAAGAGGCGCTCTCCATTATGATCAGGAGCAGCTTATAATGGCGGCCCAAGACTAAGGTCTTATGACTAATGCATTTAAAAAGATGGCAGGACTTAGTAATTATAGCAAGTGCAGATTTTGCCACACAGAACTGGAGAGTGTGAATCACTTGATATCCAGCTGCAAAATTATGTTAGCAGATGGAAGCTACACAACGCGCCATGATGGTGTATGCAAATACATACACTGGAACATCTGTAAAAATCTAAACATCCAAGGTAGCACTAAGTCCTGGGAACATCTACCGGAGAGGACTATGGAAACGATAAGTATACTATACATTATGATTATGTGGTTCCTACATCTACCTACCTGGAAAATGCAGCAGTCAAACCGGACATAGTCATATTAAATAAGGCAGAAAGAGAGGCAACACTGATTGAGGTGAGTGTTCCAAATGACAGTGGCTTAAACAGAGCAGAAAGGGAGAAGGTGACAAAATACCAAGGCCTAATGTATGATATGAAGAGAAACTGGAACCTACAAAACATCAACATTATCCCAGTTATAATAGGAGCTAAAGGCCTCATGAAGAAAAATTTCAAAAAGTATCTGGAAAGTATTCCCGGAAAACCAAGTGCAAAAGAAATCCAAATAATTGCACTTAAGGGAACGGCCAAAATCCTTACAAGAGCACTCGGTTGGAGCCTCTAAATAGTATGTGATAGTCTGGCATTTGGAAGAATGCCTCGTCCCTATGCTAACGAACACAGAAATAAGAAAAAATTGAAAACACCCCTGATGAGAAAAATACAGGTAGAACTCCAGAGAATGGAAAAGCTGGTGGTCATAAGCAAGATTGACGAACCCACCGAATGGTAATCACCCATGGTTGTAGTACCAAAAGCAAACGGGAAGGTCAGAATATGTGTAGACCTCACAAAACTCAACAAGTGTGTAAAACGTGAAACAAGGAATACATGAACTCCACATGCTACCAACAGTTGACCACCTTCTGGCCCAGTTAGGGGAAGTAAGAGTCATGAGCAAACTAGATGCCAACAGCGGATGTTGGCAAATTCTACTTTCATGGGAATCCCGTACACTAACGATCATCATCAGCCCATTTAACCGTCTCCCCTTTGGGATTTCATCAACGAGTGAGATTTACCACAGATGCATGTCACAAGTATTAGAGAATGAGGTCGGAGCGATATGTATGCAAAATGACGTGCTGATCCATGGCAAAAATCAACAATAACACGATGCGCGACTGAAAAGTACACTAAAAAAAGTCCACGCTACTGGCATTACTCTCAACTCAGAAAAAAGTGAAATATCCAAACTATCGTTGAAATTTCTTGGGCGCATACTCAGTGCTGACGGTCTGCGGCCAGAGCCAGAAAGGATCGCAGATGTCTTCAACTTGGCCTTTTGGCTAAGATCAAAGTGTAGTATCTGTTCCGATGGATACTGCACGCCTGTCCTGTGCAGTTCTAGGAGGTCCACCCTCCCAGGCTTTGCCTCCCCTCCTTGGGGAGGAGTAAGTTTATTGCTTACTGTCTGAGGCGCCCCTACAGGGGAATGCCGACGGGGCTGCCCAGGCAATTTTTAAATGGCCAGAGTGCTCACCTCTCGAGCGCTGGCTTTTCAAACCCCACTTTCTCGACCCGATCTTGGGTCACATCTTACTTGTGGGAGTAAGATAAAACTGGCCTTGTGCCTAACTCCTGGGGAGGAGTAAATAAAACCTTCCCAACACCAACAGACATAACAGAAACCCACCGATTTCTAGGGATCGCGAATCAAATGGGATAACACACACACACACACAGACACACATACATAATTGCTTACATGTGAACTGACTTTCACACCGGTGTACAGACATGCATACTTTCATACACATATGGACGCGTCCTGACACTGTAGCCGGTGTACAAACATTCAACAATATGAACTATTCTCTTTTCCCTATTGGGGAATTATAATCACGGGAAATTCCTGGCTTTTGCCTTCGTCCATATTTATGGACATACTAACCTCTTTCCTTTTTGTTCACGTACTAACGAGGAAGACTCAATAAAGTTGTTATTAAATGTTAGAATGAGAGTTTGTCACTTCCATCCTACACACGTGACGCTAAATTACTACGAGATTACGTTTATATTATGAAGTTTAAAGAAATAAGTTATTTGTAAACGCATAAAAATACATAAAATTTGGATAAAAACAAATTATTTTTAAATCCCATGACATTAATTTTATTAACTTTTTATTTTAGTACTAATAAATTAAAAAATTCATATTTTTGAATACATACAAATTTTCTTCAAGAAATGTGTCTGTTATGAAAAAAATTATGCCGTTAATTTTATTTATTTTTTGTAATATAAATTAAAAAAATCGTATGCAAAACAATAATTCCAATACTTTTTGCTTTGTTTCATTTACTTTTCATTTCTGTTAACTTTATGTAATTAATTACTTTTTAAACAAGTCATTGACCTAGATTTTAGATTTTTACCGAGATTATTGTCTTTCCGGTCATTCATACTTACAAAAGCTAAACGTATAAATCAGGGCTGGGTTACTTTTCCGAATAACCAAAATGATTAACTTATTTGTAAAGAAACTGAATGCATTTTGGTGGATTTAGTTTCGTAATTAAATTATTTTATTTTAAAAATAGGATACGAAAAGTAAAAGTAAGGAGAGATGTTAATTAACTGAAGAACGCTTAGTAAGGGGAGACAATCTAGCTCTTCATGTGTAAACTTTTGATCAAGACTTTTTATGTGTTAGGATTTGCTACAAGGTTTTGGATTTTAAATTTACAGATCATATAGTTGTTATTTTATTATTTCTTTAAAGCCGACAAATTATGCGTAACAAGATTTGACGAAGAGTAAGTATTAATTTCCTCAAATTCTTTGTTTTTGTTCAATTTTATAAAGTAAACGGCTTCTTACACTAACGAGATATTTATGCGAAAATTACATTTGGAAATTTGATATTTTGTTTCTTATCAAAAAAGAATCGGCTATTTTAATGGTGTTTGTGTCAATTTATTTCAATGAATATTTCAATCGACTCTCAAACGTATTCTGTTCACTTTAGTAATTTTAAAGCTTTTAAAACAATGGCCACTGTGACTTTTATAAGGTAATATTATTTTTGGAAAAATGTTACGTTGTTTTCGCATTAAAATATATTATAATCTGTTTAATTAATACGATGAAATAAAAAGAAAATATTTCAAGATTTTAAAATTCCTTTAAGTGATATATGGCATTTTTTATTGCCCCCCTCCCCCACACACCTCCAATTTTATGGAACAAAATATATTTGAGTCAGGCGAAATTTTAATATTATATTCATTCAATTTTAAGTTGCTCGTTTTTTTGGTAAATTATTCATCATTATATTTTACGAAAACCGATTTTTAAAATAAATCCATCGAAAATTCAATAAGTACCGAAAATCTTGTGGAAATGTGACAATCGATTTTTCATAGAATTTTTAGGCATGTGAGTAAAAAATGGCTGGATTAAAAGTACGTTGTTTTACTGATACCAAAATGTAAACACTCTTCGTTTTTAATTATGTTTTGGTAAAAAATCGGCTAAACTATACTTTAGTGTAAAAAACTCATAGCACTGTCAAAACTTAATATTTTCTGAAAATCTTTTCAAGAGAGTAGATTTTGAACCATAGTGAATCATATTCCATAAAAAATTATAATTTGGGGGAAAAAAAATTTGAAAATTAAAAAAAAATTTCCTGCTAAGATTAGCACTTATATTAACAAGTAAAAAATACATTTAATAACATATTACAGTTTTTACATCGGATATTCTCCCCCAAATAATTACTATCAATGCCCCGCATACTTCATCGTCAGACGTGTTCGTATAAATAGGTGTGGAACAAGGCTTCATTCGTTCCGCAGTGTCGTCTCAACTTTCGTTTATCCAATGTAAAAACTGTAATATGTCATTAAATGTATTTTTTTACTTGTTCATATAAGTGCTAATCTTAGAAAAAAAGTTTAAATTGTTCAAAAATTGTCTCCTTAATTATATTTTTTTTTGTTGAAAAAAAAATTCTTGAAAAAAAATGTTCTTTTATGGAATATGATTCACTATGGTTCAAAATGTCCTCTCCTGAATAATTTTTCAAAAAATATTAATTTTTGACAGGGCTATGAGTATGTTTACCCTAAAATATACTTTAGCTAAAAAAAACACTATAATCACGGATCATGCGTGCAGCACCGTTTTTTTCTTTTCGCATGTTTATATATTTTTTGTCACTGTTTTTGAAAGTACAACCAAAACTTTTCAGGCGTGACATAAGCGTGAAATATGTACAACGAATGCTACAAAAACAAACGGAAAAATCCGAAAGAAGGTACGCTGTTTCGAATGTTACCGAAGGTCCACCCCTCTCTATGTTAAGTATGACTTTTGAAACTTAACTTTTTTTTAGAACCAAACGACTTTAATGATTTAAAATTATAAGCTACCTCTAAAAACGACGACCTTTTTACGCAATTAGAACAGAAGAAAAAGCAATTTTTTCACTTTTTTTTTTCGAAGCAGACGACTTTAATGAAATAAAATGTTTAACTTACTTTTTTTTAAGCAGACGACTTAAAAGGAAAGAAAAGGAAATTTTATTTTACTATTTCCGAGTTTTTTTTTTGTTTTTTTTTTAATACAAGAAATTAATTTTTTTTGTGTGTGTGGGGGGGGCCGAGTTTTAGGGAATTAAGGTTAGGGTTAGCATACGAAACCGTCACTGCTTCATGTATTCACCTGCCATTTGCACAACACATTTCCTAGGTTGTGTGGACAAATTAATGCTTTCCGTAGAAGGCCTTTTTCCTTGGAAAAAAAAAATGCAACCTTTTACTAATTGTGAAATTCCATGTAACATTGACAAATTCATTTTAGAAGCATGAGGAGCAAGTAACACAGGCATGAGGTGCAAACGTTTCCAATCTGAGAAACTTCCAGTGCTAACGTCGTATGGTAACTAATTGAACTTGACATACAATAAAAAAAATTTAAAAACAATGTTACGGTGGGGGGAGCTCTCATAACATTCAGAACGACATACCTTCTTTTGTATTTTTTCCGTTTGTTTTCGTAGCACTCGTTGTACATACATCATGCTTAGGTCACACCTGTAAATTTTTGGTTATATTTTCCGAAACTGTACCATTTGTTTTTCCTGAAAAACAAAGTGTGTGTTTTTTTAGAACTCGTATATATTAGGGTCTTTTTTTACGTAATGCCACTCAGAGTAATTGTTAGTGTTGGGGTTAATGACTATTTTCAGTACTTAAAAGGGGGGTACATTCTTTTTTAGACGTTTTTTTCATATCGTTACTGCAACGTTTGTGGCAGGTTGAGTTTAGTGTTTATTTTTTGTTTGGGTTCGGCAGATATTGTAAATTTTATAGAAAATACAAATATTCCTTTCTAAAGCAGCCAGACGGACGCTAAACTTATTCACTACTTAAAAGAAATAAAAGAAAGACACTAAATAAATAATAATAATAATAGAGGATATATTTATTTCAAAATCAGACAGAATGACGTTAAACCATTTTATTGTATCATTGAATTTTAATCTATTTCTTGGTTTTATGCTCATTTTTTCTAATATTTATTTGCTTATTTTTCCTATATTGGTTTTTCTGGAATTTTATAATTTTCAAGATGGTTCATTTGTGTCGTTATCTTTGCTCTTGCAACATAATTAACCGATAAAACTTAGCTAGGTATGTGCGAAATGAATGGTCGATCCCCAAAATGTAAAAAGATGGTGACATAACATCAACCCCTTTTATTCGAACTTCATGTCATCCCAGCCCTTCGTGATCAAACTATTTCTCCTCTTGATTACTCTGCATGCCACACGAGGCAACGGAGACACTGGGAGGTGCCCAACAAGCCTTTCACACAAAGAGAATACGGTTCATCACGTGACAATATCGGGAACTTATGGCATCATGTTTCCTCACTTTTTCCAGACCATCATTCTCAGCATGCATGTGCCGTCCCTCAACTGTTCTGGGTCCTTACATTCCAGTCAAAACCAAGCAAACATTCACTACATGAGGTGTGGGTATGACAGCTTCGTTGACAAGGATATCGTCGATGTAAGCCGATATTGCACGGTCCATGGCTTCCTTCTGCAATAGCACAGTGCTGATGATAGCCTTCATGACAATGGGGAGCCACATTCAATTCAAACCCCACACATATAGACAGTACCTCTTTCCGGCGATCTCTACAATCTGGTATGACCACAGCGTCTTGTGGACTCGTACTTGGAGGTACGCTCTCCTGAGGTCCAGTAGAGATGTGTTAGCTCTTTTTGGCACCATTCGCGCATCTTAGCAGCACAAACATCTGTGTTTGCCATTGTGTCTAATTGATGGTTAAGTTCACGATAGTCAATCACTGTGTGCACCTTTGCCTTATTCTGCTACATCACTGTCATCAACGGAATCAACCTCTTGAGAGGTCCTAGCCTTTCTCCCGGATATGGAATGAGCCAACCTTTATCCATTCATGTGCTGAGCTATTGATCATGTTCTGGTCGAATTTCCACAGCCACTCAATATTTGGACACCATTGCACAATCCTTCACGTGCGCCGTTATCTGCTCACTCCAATGCCACTGATTCGTGCTAGTTTCCATGGTCAAAGGTAGCAGTAAAGTCAGGTTCACTGATGGAGATGGCCACACACATAGTGACTTTCCTGTCACCAATCCGAACCGCTACTGTAGTCCCAACAGTGATACATCACAATGCCTTTGTCACATCGATCTCCAACAACAGATCAAACCCCAGTGATTTACTGCACACCACTAAAAACTCTTGCTGAGAGGATTGTTTTTGTCTGTGGAAATGGTGACCACTCCACTGCCACAGCATGCACAGGACGCACCTCCAATATTCATGATGTTCATTCTTGCTGGGTTTCTAGGAACGGCATCAACTCGCATCTACTGTTGTCTGCAAACAGCTCATGTCAATTAATGCCAAACACTGCACTGCATCAATCCCTAGAAGTGCCACATTTACATCCTGGTGGGGGAGAAGGCTGGCGCTGATGCCTCATCACATGGCTTGTTTCCCAAATAGTCATGAGCCCAGTGTCCAACCTTGCTGCATTGGTAGCAATGTCTTCCACATCTTTGGCAGTCTCTCACTATATGATCTTTGCCGCCGCACCTGTAGCAGGTTACACCAGTGGTAAGACTGCTTTTGTTAGGACCTGCAGCTTTACTACAGGGTGGTTGCACCATTGCGACTACATGTTGGCTTTGGTCTCCAGTCGTTTATCATAGTCAGTCCAAATTTGTGGTGTCTGTTGGAGTCCGATGGAGATGGTATCAGGAAACCCTGTAATAAATGTCAGTTCTCTTGAACCTGGCCAATCCAACCAACCGTCTGATGTTGTTCACATAAATGCCCATCTGCTCGCTAGCCCGTCTAACCACGGTCAACTTACTATAGGCTGTAAATGCACACTCCGTTAATACCTCGTTAACCGGGTCTCTATCTACTCCATGTCCAGTTGGTCACTCTCATTCATCTTTAAATAGAGGGCCAATGCATCTCCTTCCGGAGAGCAGGCTAACCATATTACGGTATAATTACGTTGATACACCGGTTCTCGCTAGATCACCAAAGTTAAGCGATGTGGAGCCTGCCCAGTACAAGATGGGTGACCATTTGGGAAATCTAGGAGCTGTATGTAATATTCCAATGACCGGAATATACATGCTGCTGGGGACTACTTGTGAATTTGATATTCCCTATAAACTTCTTTTGGAAGAAGCCGGAATGGCTAGCCCAAGGCTAATACCACACCAGGTATTACCGGTTTGGTTCAGTTCACCACATTATCCACCTTCTGAAGTCTTGCCACCAACCTCAATTACTTTAGCCATGCCACCATGTCTCCCTCACCAGTAAATGGTTTTATCATATCACTGGTTATGTGTACCTTCACCATAGTAAACGCGGAGCTAGCTTCAATAACATATTTGGTTAATTAATTCCTATTTCAGTCACGTAAATCAGTTAGAGTTGAACATTTGCTCTTAATAACAGCAGCAGTAGCAGTTCTTCTTTCTTCTCTTAACCAACAACAGAGATGTTCGCTCTTAGTATTAGCAGTAGAAGTAGTTCTTCTTTCTTCCCTTCACTGACAATATTCCCAAAACAAGAGATAAACTGGCACGAGTCTAAAAAACATGCGAATGACGTGGCGTCCAAAAACAAAACTGATCTTCAAGCAGAAATCTCACTCCTTTTATTCATCTATTTTAAAACGGTTCAAGGTTCACACCAGCATGTTGCCACTGTTTCTTTGCAGCGAGCACATGCTAGTAGTGGCCGCTTATTCCTCAATCTCTCTGCTCCATTACCATATCTATCATATAGTTATATCTATCTCTCTCTATATATATATATATATATGTGTATATATATATATATGTATATATATATTGATATAAACTACTACTACTACTACTACTTTTCCTTACCAGGTGTTGCCTGGGATTCTTTTAAATTTTTATTTTTGTCTTTAACGCAGACCACATTATGATGTAGTTCTCTTTGATCAAATATACAAATACCCTGGGTAATGTCGTTTAAGAATATTTACGGTCATAGAGATCTATTTTCAAAAATCTATAAGGAATATGTGAAAAATGAAACGGACAAGAACGTCAAAATTATCATTTAGAATATATGTACATATATGTATGTGTGTATGAAAGAGAGAGTAATAGAGGTGCATTTTGAAAATTGAAATGATCAGTCATACATTTGTAAATTATTTCAGATATAAATTTAAAAAACTAAAAAAACAAGACAAAAATGAGAAAAATATATTTTTTCATAGCAGTTGTTCAGTCTATTGCTCATTATGAAGAAATGATTGCAGCAAGCAAGTTATTCGATTGGATAGCGTCTTCGTTTTTAAATAACTAATAAAACAAGACGAAAAAGAGAAATATATATTTTTTTTTATTTGATTGGAAAGCGATGATGGTATATCATCCACTAAAAGGCCAAGCATGAGATCCCTAACAGAAACCTCTGGAAGATCTGTCCCCATTGCTGCGACACATATAATCCACCAGTGTAAGGACCTGTTCTTGTGTCACATAAGACATGCCCCTGTTTGGGGTTAACTAGCAAACCCAGAGATGCGTCTAACCGGTATTTGCCGTATATCTGGTGATCATAGCCGCTGCAACTGATTGGCAAGCTACGGCCTCCACTTTTAATCCAGCAATTTTTGTGATAGATGGAACGACACACAGACCAGAGTATTGTATTCATCGTATCATCATAGTTAAGAATCTATAAAACACGATACATGCTAGGGTATCACCTACAGGCAATGTGCAGTGGCCCTGCCAAGCCACCTTGACAAATGTGCAAGGGCTGCATTGGTCACAGAAGCCACCTCCTTTATCCTGTATTTCGATCCTTAATGTCATCACCATCACCATATGGTCCTGTGAACTAGCTGATGCCCTCAAAAGAGATGCATCAACATGCGCCCAGTGTAGAAAACATGTTGTGCAGGTCCAAGGCTAGAGACATTAGTGACGGTTACAAATTCCTGTACAATGGTGGCCCCAAAACAAAAAGTAAAATCGGCACTGTGGTGTCTCAAAAATATTGCAATGTGATCGCTTAAGTGCACCGATACAGTCACCGACTAATGAAGATCATCCTTGTCACCAACATACAGTTCACTTCTCTGCATACACAACACAGACTGACTGTCATGTGGGAGTAAAACAAGCTTTCTGGGCATTACTTGAACAAATCTCTGATGTGCTATAAGGCTCCACACTAGTTGTTGCTGAAAATCTAAACAGCCACATTAGTGTTGTTGCGAATGAACATTGTGCACACAGAGGTTTGGGGTATGGTCTCTGCAATGATGACGGCACACATATCTTCGATTTTGCTGATTCACACAATCTGGTGATAGCCAACACTTATTTCCATAAGTGTGAATCACATCTGCATACCACTACAGCAGGAAGACAAAGTCACAAATAGACTATATCTGTATTAGACAACACGATCGACGAACCGTCATTAATGCCAAAGTTATACTATACAAAAGTGGTGCCACATCGCCTGGTTATTTGCACCCTGCGCCTTGAGCTGCCGAGACAGCTTCATCTAGCTAGAAATAGGCCAACATGTTTAATGTGATGCAGATGGAAAGAGAAAGAATGTGACATCGTCAGAAGAATCATGCTACCTTCAGTCACCAATGTGTAGAAGCAACACTAGTTAAACTCAGTTAGACAAAGCCTTAACGCCATTAGATAGACAAAATTCCATGGTTGTTGACTCCAACCGTAAAAGAGAAAGTGCGGATCAAATTTCTTGCTGACAAGTCCTTGTTAAATTGGCATGAATCCAGAAAATCTGTGGCATCTGCTAAAGCATTACAGCTACATCTATGCTAATTTAGACACATATGAGGGTGAACATGATCTTTATCGCCTCCTAACAGAGCACCACCATAAATTGCAGTATATCAAGCAATTCTTTGGCATAAACGACAAGTGTGGCATGCTGATTGTTGACAAGAACAACGTTGTTGACCGCTAGCGCCCGTATTTTGAAAAAATCCTGACAAAGGAGTTTCCCCGGGAGCCAACCTCACTGCCAACCCTGGCCAAGTTTGTGTACACCGGATCACAGCTGCTGAAGTTTCTTCGGTGTTACAAGCAATGCAGCCAGGGATTGCGATTGAGGTGTGGTAATCCCGACTATGACACTTTTCTCTGTCGTTAGTTGATGCAGCTGTTCAACCAAATAATTGCAGAAAAGAAGATTCTGGTTGATTGGAACTGCAATATCACAGTGCCAATCTTTAAGACGAAAACAGCAACTACAAACCAATTCGACTTTCATACATAATAAATATTTTTGTGTGAATCATTGCATTGATCACAGAATACGGGAGATTGTCATGATCACACAAAATCAGTGCGGTTTCATTAAGAAGTGCAACACAACAGACGTAATCCATGGAATACTTGACCCAGAAGCATGGCAAGAAGTCGATACCGCTACATATTGCTTCCCTTGAACTGGAAAAAACCTTCAACTATGTGCTACATGATGTGATCTGGTATGCACTGTGACACTATGGTGTATATGAGGAGCTTGTTAGCTGGGTCAGACTACTCTACAACTCATCAAAGAGTCTGATGCGAACTGCTGCTGATATGTCCAAGGACTTCTTTATAACAGTTGCAGTACTCAAAGGCTTGCCCCTCTCCCTACTACTCTTCATTCTTGTCTGGATGACATCATCTAGGACCTGCACTGGCCCATGCTCCAGACACTCCTGTAGGCAGATGATGTTCTGCTCGCCTCAAAGAGCAAATTTGACTTGCAACAAGTCCAGTTCTGGAAGAACAGCTGGCGCAGTTTGGTTTGCAGCTGACCAGCAGAAAGACTGAGTATCTAGCCATTGATAAAAATGAACATGGTACCATCCAAGTCGACAGACACGATTTTAGATGAACGCACACCTTCAAATATCTTGGTTCGACACTCCGCGATGATGCCAACATACTCAATTAAGTTGCTGAGTGCATTAATGCAACATGGCTCAATTGGCACACAACCACCGGCATCCTCTGTGACAACAAGATAGCTGGCCATCTAAAGTCGAAGATCTACTAAACTGTTGTGAGACCCATTGGTTTATACAGTTCTGAGTGCTTACCGACAACAGGGAAGGCGGAGCAAAGATTTGCCATTATGCACATCAAAATGCTCTGCTGGATGTCTGGAATTACACTGCTCGACCATGTCTATGAGGATATCTGAAAGTGCTATGGCATTGCACCAATTGAGGGCAAGATGAAGAATGATGGCTCAGATGGTTTGGGCATGTACTTAGGGCCAACAACGACACCGTCATAAAGCTCACCATCCCATTAGAAGTCACTGGAAAACGACCGAGTGGTAGGCCAATGATGAGATGGGTAGACACTGCACAAAGATCTCTGAAACCAGCCTTCAACTGGACTAAGCCTGTGATCGAATCAAGTGGAGACAGAATTATTGAAGACCCCACCACTTTATTAATGCATAAGGAAAAGAAGATACATTTTTAAAACATGTCATTTCATTAGTGAAGGTGGACAAATCAATTGTTGTAATTTTTGATGATTTGGAAAAGAAGTAAAATGTCTACTAACTTTTTTACTAGAAAAATAAACTTAATTTCTGCATAGAATGAAATTGTCATTTCGAAGTTAAAATAATTTTGTTAGAACTGCGAAACTGAATCATATGGCATCTTTATTTTCTCTTGCTTTTACAGATAATCCAGTTAGAAAAATACAGTTTTTATGCACTTAAATGGATGGTGATTTATAATAGAAACAACACGAAGTGGAAAACATAAAAAACATAAAAGTATTCCCAAACTTGTGGATGTAAAAAGGATAATAATTACATTTTTAAATATACTTTGAGACATAGCTTAAAAGAAATCCGGATTTATTCATCAGTGGGTTTCCAAAATTTTAAAATTTGTTAACAAAGTCATACTGCATCCATGCAACCTACTATATATATAAGTGGATGACATTATCTATTAAAAAAATCATATTTGAGTAAAGTTATTAATACTATTATTTATGGGAACACAGATTGAGAAGATTTCTTGTAATATATGTAGAAAAACATTTTTGCAGAAGGGTAATTTAAAGAAACATATCCTGACTCATAGTGAAGCAAAATCTTGTAAGATGTGTGGGACTTCCTTTAGAGAGAAGTTATCCTTGAACACACATATGCGAATACATCCTGGAGAGAAGTCATATGCTTGTGAAATATGTGGTAAATCATTTTCCAAGCAAGGAAATTTAAACCAACATATCCGAACTCATACTGGAGAGAAGTTGTATTCTTGTACGGTGTGTGTGACTTCCTTTAAACAAAATGGAGGCTTGAAAACACATATGAGAATACACAGTGGAGAAAAGCCGTATGCTTGTGAAATATGTGATAAATCATTTTCCCATAAAATGACTTTGAATGACCATATCCGAATCCATACAGGAGAGAAGCCATATTCTTGTAATGTGTGTGGGACTTCTTTTACACAGAAGGCAGGCTTGAAAACACATATGAGAATACACACTGGAGAGAAGCCATATGCTTGTGAAATATGTGATAAATCATTTTCCCAGCATATGATTTTATCTCACCATATCCGAACCCATACTGGAGAGAAGCCGCATTTTTGTGAGATGGGTGGGACTTCTTTTACACAAAAGGCAGGCTTGAAAACACATATGAGCATACACACTGGAGAGAAGCCATATGCTTGTGAAATATGTGGTAAATCATTTTCAAGAAAAGGGAATTTAAAACAACATATCCAAACCCATACTGGAGAGAAGCCATATTCTTGTGAGGTGTGTGGGACTTCGTTTACACTGAAAACGGGCTTTAAAACACATATGAGAATACACACTGGAGAGAAGCCATATGCTTGTGAAATATGTGGAAAATCATTTTCCCGACAAGGGAATTTAAACCAACATATAAGAGCACATGCTAGAGAGAAGCCATATTCTTGTGAGGTGTGTGGGACTTCCTTTACACTGAAGACAGGCTTGAAAACACATATGAGCATACACACTGGAGAGAAGCCATATTCTTGTGAAATATGTGGTAAATCATTTTCTCAGCAAGGAAATTTAAATCGACATATCCGGACCCATACTGAAGAGACGCCATATTCTTGTGAGGTGTGGGGGACTTTCTTTACACTGAAGGCATCCTTGAAAACACATATGAGAATACACACTGGAGAAAAGCAATATGCTTGTGAAATATGTAGTAAATCATTTTACCAGCAAATGACTTTAAATCACCATATCCGAACCCATACTGGAGAGAAGCCGTATTCTTGTGAGATGTGTGAGGCGTCCTTTACACAAAAGGCGGGCTTGAAAACACATATAAGAAAACACACTGGATAGAGGCCATATGCTAGTGAAATATGTTGTAAATCATTTTCTCAGCAAGTCACTTTAAATCATATCCGAACCTATACCAGAGAGAAGCCTTATTCATGTGAGGTGTTGGACCTCCTTTAATCAGAAGGCTCCATTGAAATAACATATGTGAAGATACACTGGAGAGAAAACATATTCTTGGTAAATATACAGTAAATCATTTCCTGCTTACTGGAATTTAATTCAACTTATACGAACTCATGCTGCAGAGAAGAACATCATCTGTAGGCTCAGTTCAAAATATAAGACAAATATAGAGGTAATAAAAAACGTTGTGAAACAGTTTGGAGACAAGATTCCAGCAGTTGCCAAAGGAATACAAGGAAAAGACAACAAGAGCAGGGCGAAAGTAAAAACAAACAGTTCAAAAAGAATGCAAGACTGCTTTACAGAAATCTCATATGAGAGAAAACCACGGTAGAAAAGACATCCAAAAAACAACAGCTAGAAGACTACTGTGGCCCTCTGTTTGAGAATGAGGGACCATGCAATCAAGAGGCTCAATCGATCTTAGATATAGCTCTAAGTAATGAAAACCAGCCAGAAATGTCTGAGCCAGAGATAATGCGTAAAATGATAAAGCAAAGATCGGATCGATTCTAGAATTTAAAAAAAAACTGGTATGGACAAGTTTCCCAAATTCGGGCTTACATAACTTAAAGCACTTCATAGTCACTATAGTAGCTGCTTAACCAGACTGTTGATGGGTGAAGATGCCACAGTAGCATGGCTAGTAAAACGCGATACAACCCTCATACACAAAATGAGTGAGACACGTCAACCTAGTAAATACAAACCCCTCTGCTATCTTACTACAACCTACAAACTCTTAACTCGCCTGGTTGCAGACAACATCCATGTACACCTCTCTTCTGGAGCAGACCTCGACAAACATCAAGCAGGATGCAGGAGGAAGTGTTTAGGCACTGAGGACCAATTGCTGATTAATCCGACCATGCCTTGAATTATATAAGATTACTCCATTAATCCAGAAAACTGCGGCTGTGCATATAAAGACAATCATTTGATTATTTCTCTTGTTTTACTACCTTCATATTTCCTATGAACACCATCTTTGTTTTTCGCACACGAAATGATCATTCTTATCTTTTTAAATTATCATATTTTATGATCAATTGCATTAATTTCTTGGTAACTAAATGTAAGTACATTAATCTTTATTTTCAGTTTTCGTCTTTAAAAAATTCATGAAATGAACTCATTGCCTAAAAACAAAACTTTATGAGGCTGCTTTGTCAATTGTCGTAATAATTGTTTTCTTACATAAAAAAATATTGATTGTTGAATAGATAAGTATTTAAATTATTCACAATGGAAATTAAATACAATGTTTTACTTGCAGTCGGCCATAACAGGGAGATTACTCTAGAATGTTTGTAACTTAATGTGGAACGTTTCCATTTTACGGCTTGTAAATACAGATATATTTATATGATTGTTTTTACATAAAAACTATAAAACGAAATTTTACAGATTTTGCTTTTAAAAACTTTGAGTAATATGTTCGTCGGTTTTATTGTTATTGACAATTCCTAAGAGTGAATACACACACATACATATATATAAATATATATATATATGAATGTAATTCATATATGCCGGGATTTTATGTACATTTGGATGGCTTGAATGCAGTTCGCATGAATTTGTAAACTTTACCATTTAAGGCACCATTAAAACACCATTTAAAATATTTGGTATGAACTTAAAATGTTTACCTATTATAACGATAGTAAAATAATGTAAGAAATGAACGTGCTAATATGTAAGAATAAATGAAATTTGTTTTTATTAACGAATTCAACTAATTTTTCATATAAGGACATTAGTGAAACATGTGCCTATTTGAAATTTTCCTGGTTATAATAAGTATTTTTGCATAGAAACCGAATCTAAGTCCCTTTTATGGTCAAATAACATGGTACAACAACAAAAAAAAAATATTGTGGAGTCAGAAGCAAATATCAATCGAACAGCTTTAATCATATTCACATCCAACTTTTTAAATATCACAAGATTACTTTATATGTTAGATATATACTAGCAGGGATACCCGACATTGTCAGGTGATAGAATAACATAAAATAAAATAAGTGCTAATAACATAGTGTGGACTTACATGGCTAACATCAAACATTGAGATAAATGCATTTTGAAAATAGGTACTAAAAAGTCAATTTTAATATGAGTTTATACAATATAAAATATTTCATGATTTTCATTTTAAAATGCAAATATATTGCATTTTTAATATGCAAATTTCAATCATTATTTACATTAGAAATTGTTATTTGTTTATAAACAAATAACAATTTCAATTTTACACATATTTACCCAACTTTTGATAAACAAACATTAATGTTACTTATTGTGTTCTTATTTATTTTTTATAAAATTGTAGCTTAGGGAGACAGATTGCCAGGAAAGAAACGACCATGTGACAAGAAGAGAATTGTCATTCTTCTTCGCATATGTTGCATGGTCGATCGTGTTTGCTGTCAGTTTGCAAATGACAAATTGTCCCCAAAGTTACAAATAAAGATGCAATAAATAAACTATTTTAGCTATAAAAACTAATCTTAAAGAAAAGAACAGGATAGAAATAATCAGTGCTTGAAAGATGTGTGAGATAGTAGTAATACGTTATTCATTCATTAAAATTAAATGATAACTTTTTTATTGTAGATGAGTCTTGTTTGTGTCTTTGCAACTGATAATATAGACAATAGAAAAAAATCTTATCCACCTACACACACGCATACATATGCATATGTCTATGCTGACATTGTGACCCTAGGGCTGTTGCTGTTGCCTTTTTGTCTCACTGCTCAAAAATAACCAATCACATTTACCATCAATGCTATCCACATAATCACTGCCATCGCCGTATTCTATGCATTCACGGGAAACCAATGTGCATACAATAAATGAGTGTAGAACCCAATAAAAAACTTGTAATATTATTTTGCTCGTCTGTTCACACGAATTTCATAAAAATAAAATTTATCTCTTAAGTCTCTTCCATTTCTGGCGGTTTTCTCTCTTCCCCATATTTAAAAAAAACTTTGGAGACTGACCAGCAATATTTAAAACATATACATCGTTTATTTCCTTCTTGACGTTTTTATTAATACAGGTCCACCAGCAATATTTAAAAATATTTCATAGGCATAAATCAACTAAGGTTGAAAAATGGTGGCAACAAGTCTTATTCTACACTATTCTGTCCTTGATCAGTTACCTAGAGTGTTGTAATTTTTATTTTTGTTACAATCCAGAATGTCCCCTTTCGGGGAAATGGATTTTCCCTACATTAAAAACCGACCTTTGATCTAGCACTTCCCTCATGGGGCGGCAAGTAAATAGCAACAAATGAATATAACATTATGAAGGGAAACCATACATAGGGGACAAGGCTTCGTTTATCCTCCGAGAATGAAAGGAATATCGTCCTGGAAAAGTAAAAAATATTATTCATCAAAACATTTTACACAGAAAATTTCTAGATTTTAAAATGTTCTTCACTGCTCGAATTTAACACCTTTAATGTCATTAGAGTCTCAACTGAGTTGAGTCCACATATAGTTCATTATAAAGTTGCTCTCTCTTATGTTTTTCTGTTTAGAAATAAATATAATACATGTTATTTATCATAAGCAAATTTGTTATCATTATTAGTAGTAGTATTCTGAGCAGACAAGTTTCTAAATTATACTTCTATGCTCTGTCCGAAAAAATATTTTCTTTTTTTCCCTTATTGTTATGTTTCGGTTGATATTACATCTTCGTCTTTTTCTCCAAAATATCTTTTCTCAGCTTTAATTGATATCTCATATTTTCACTTTCTGCCAGAGAGATTGTTCTTTTTTATTTTACTGACCCTTAAAATAAATTGTCGGTTTACATTATCTAAATTCAACTTTTATTTTTCTAGTTTCTATATATTTCACGAAGTAGGGGGGTATCCTACGTGGGGAGTTTTGCAGTGAGATGTTTGTTTACATTTCATTTAAACTGATTTAAAATATCAGAATAAATATACACCTGCGTGTATAAAATATGCAAACAAAAAAGTGTGGTGATAGGAATTCTTTCTGCATGGAATTCGGATTTAACTGCGCAATAAAAAAGAGTAAAAGTCAACATCAGAGCATCTAAAGATAAATAATTCTATTGAAGACCTAGGAGAGGATGTTGTCAACGAGTATTAAAAGTGTTAAATAGAGAAAATGCACATAAAGATGAAGGAGAATGTGAAAAATAATAAATCAAGTGCTTTAAAAGAATAATTAAATCAGGATTAACACAACAAAAAACTGTCATTTCCTTTTGTATTATGGCTTAGCCACAAGATTACATGAATAATCTTTACATGAAGTCATTTACTGACATCAATGTATGAACAGGATATGCCAATCATGAATATTTGTTTTGGTTTGTTCTTCATTAAAATCAACCATGCATACCAAGCCTCAACAATACCTAAAGTGTTCCAATCATAAAAAAATTAGAATGGTAAATGTACATCACACTAACGGCCTACGTCACCAGATCTTGAACACAAATCCTTGCAGAAAAAACACACTGCAGAACACTATAGATGATTCTGATAATCCAGCAACTCTTGTTATGAGAAAGAAGGGAGTTGAGTACACAAAACGAGAGTTTTAGACAATGGAAGAAAAATGATGACACACACTTTCTGTTTTTGAATAGTGATGTTTAACTGAAACAACAGGAAAATGCAACTAAAGACTGAAATATTTGGATGTTAAAGGATTCTAAAAATCCAATTTACTTTATTGACAAATGATAAAACTTGTTGACAGTGCATAAGGTGATGCAGAACCAAAAGAAACAATTCAAGTGAAATGTCTTTTAACAAAGTCATATTGAACTCTAGCACGGTTTATGCATACATTTTGACCATGGAATTCGTATGCAAGGCAATACATAGTCTGAAATCTGTTAATTGGAACCGAAGAGAAAACATTTTTGAGAAATGTGTGATATTTTATAGACCAAATCAGACTTGAATCTACTAAATTGAAGCTATCATGTTTTGCTGAGAAATAAATGACAGCTTTGTTGCTGAGAAATCAAAATGAAATTTATATTTGGCTAATATATGAAAACGTTTTTGTGTTAGAAATCCGATTTTACACTGGAGAGAACTTACAGTCTCCTAAAATGTCCAAGTTGAAGCATTATATGAGAGAAAAGAAGGGATTTTGTTGTTAAATACCTGGAAAAACATTTCCTCAGAAAGCTAATTAAAATCAACATCTCCGAACATACAGGAATTGCATTAGAGACGAAAAGAAGGTGAGCTTTCTCCAAATACAAGAAGTAGAAAGTATACCTCACTCCTGGATACTTTCCCATTAGCGACTATGTAGACTGTCTACAAGAATACACATCTGATCGTCTAGTATGCTGTCTCAGCACCACCTACAAACTCCTTTGAATGTTTGCTGGGACATCAAAATGTAAATTTTATTTGCACTGATATATGAAAATATTTTGTGTTAAAAGTCTCATTTTTCGCAGGTGACAATTCCCATTCTGATAACATGTCACAGTTGAAGAATTACATGGAATCAGAGAATGAGGCAAAAACATTTTTGTGCGAAATATGTGGAAGAATATTTCTTCAAAAAGGAATTTAAATCAACATATTCAAGCACACACTGCAGGAGACTAAATAAAATTGAGCTTTCCGTAGACACAAGAAGTAGAAACCTTCTGAAAACCACTCTATGAAGAACTAAAGCAATATCAAGGAAAAGTGTAGATAAATGCCATAACAGAAGAAAATAAGTTGAAAGTAAAGATACTAGACCCAGAAGTTATCAAAATCAGTTCAGTGATTTCAAAATCCCAGGAATTGACACCCAAAATCTATAACTGAAAAAACTGACTGCACTTTATCACTATTATACCAAAGCATTTAATAGAAGCGCTGGAAGCTATTCAGAGCCACCTTAATCGCAGACTGTATGCAATATGTTCCTTGAAAAATTTTGGTATTACTGACAAAATGGTAAATATTGTGAGGGAGTTTTTGAAGGATATAACTATGAAGGTAAAGGTTGGTAACAATTATTCTGAATCACAGTACATGCCCTCTTGTGTTCCACAGGGTTCAGTATTGGATCCTTTGTTGTTTTTGATATTCATAAAGTACTTACCTAATAATATAAATTCAGAAATAGAACTGTTTGCTGATGATGTTAACTACTTGTGAGACCTGTATCAAGGAAATAACACAGATGGATCTAAATAAATTATATGTGGAGGAGGTTTGGAAATTAGGATTTAACCTAGACAAATGTAAAGTACTACATGTAGGATCCAGGAATGTGGGAGTTGAATATGTACTAAACAACAGAAATCAAAGAAGTAGATGTAGAGTGCAATTTGGGAGTGGGGTTTGATAATACATTTAGGGCAAATAATCATATTTTGACCATTGTATCGAGGGCAAATAGAATGATCAGGTGGATGGTTAGGAATATTATTTCGAGGGAGATTATGTTGTGTTAAGGATATATAAAGCTCTAATAAGACATATAGAAAGAATACTGCATTCAGGTCTGGGCTCCAGCGACTAGACATGGAAATTGGAATGTAATATTGAAACTGGAAGGCATACAAAGTAGGGTGACAAAACTAATAAGTAAAGGAGTGCAGTTACAGGGAGAGATTGGATAAATTGGGATTGACTACTTTGCTGGAGAGTAGAATGAGAGGTGATATGATTGAGACTTTCCAGATAATTAATGGCATTTCTAACGATGATGGGCATTTTTTTAGTATTTCTCCTAGATCTAGAAGGTTATTGTCAAGGCAGTTTTCAAAAGCTTTATCTGTTAACCAGTTAATTTTTTTTGCTCACAGATATGTTTGTTTTGTTTTCTTTTACAATCTTTCAAGATCTGGAAGGTTATTGTCAAGGCAGTTTTCAAATAGTAGATCTGTTAACCAGTTAATTTTTTTTGCTCACAAAGTATTATGGCTTTGAAATAAGTTGCCAGATCGGATTAAGAACATGGATCAGTTTAGGATGAGGTTGAATAAATTCAGAGAAAGTAGTAGGAGGGAGAAGTTGAAGGGGGTCCCTTTTGGGAGTTGTCAAATGAAATATTTTACAGAATTTGATCTGGATATCGATACTGTACTAAGAGTTAAATTTTTTTAACAGTTGAATTGAGAAGATAGTTTAAGGGGAGATGCCCAAGGAGGTATAACAAACAAAACATAATAATAATATTGATTAAAAGTCGTGACAAATTTTGCTGACACATACAGGCTTATCTGTTGATTTACAACAACCTACAAGTTGCAACATATGAACATCTAGCTGATGATGACTATGTTAAATGTGAGCAGAGGGGATGTACCAGGAAAAGACTTGAAAAGGAACCCTTGTCAACATAACCATACTGAAGGACTGAAAAATGAAACCTAGAAACTTGTCAATGGCCTGGGTTGATTACAATACGGCATTTGGCAGTATACCTCACTCCTGAATACTTCGCAGTTTGGAGTTGTATGATGTCTACAATGAATACACACGATCTCCATATCACATACAAAGTCTTTACTGGTCTAATACCCGACAGCATCTATGACTTCCTCTCCTCTGTAAAATGCTCAGAAATAAATCAAACTGTGCTTTTAGCTGTATAACACCTATCCAGTAATAAGACACACAATACAAACTGAAGTGTGAACCACCTGATATCAGGTTCTAAGATTATGTTGACAAATGGCTGCTACAGAATGCGAGATAATGATGTATACAAATACATCCACTGGACCATTTGTAAAATAAAGTTTACACCCAGTGTAGCAGAATGTCCAGGAAACATTCCCAAAGGCATCTACTTAGAAAATGCAGCAGTAAAACCGTACATTGTCATACTAAACAAAGCTTAAATAGGGGCATCGTTAATAGAGGTGAACGTTCGCAATGATAGTAGCCTCAACAGAGTAGAACGTGATAATGGGACAAAGTACCAGGGGCTCATGTATGCCCGTCTCTATGCTAAGGAATAAAGAAAAACGAAAAAAGTAAAAACGGCCAGAATCCTGACTCAGTTGGAAGTTCTAAATAGGAGGTAATAGTTCTTGTATGTGGGAGAATGTCCTGTCCATATGCGAATTAAAAGAGAAGAAATAGAAAAGAGAAAGTCATATTTTTGTTAGGTAAATCATTTTTGAAAACTTTAGTTGAAGTGTTCGTTCCTAATGAAAGTGATCTGAACAAAAGTATGACTTTTCTCAATTGTGTACTTGATCTTGCCAATAAAAATTGATCCTGCCAATAGAAATTGATCTTGCCAATAGAAATTCCCTGAACGCAATTTTCAAAAATATGGTTGCTCTACAGTTTGTGCTCTGACATCTTGTCTTAACTTACCTTGAAAAAAAATGATATACCACACATTTCACAATAAAACGTCTTCTCTTTTTTTACTTTAGGTCAGTTAACTCTCAGAGCTGCTACACTTGATTTTAAATGAGTTACATGAAGAGGCATATTGTACAAGGCAGCAGGGGATTTGGACTTAGAGTTTTCCTCCTCTTCTTTTGCCCTTTTCCATCAATGCTGAGTAGCTTTGCCATTGGGGTCTTGATTTGTTTGATTTTGTAGATGTCCTTCTAGCTTTTGCCTAAAGAGGCATACCCTACAAGGAAGCAGGGATAGTAGGTCAGAATATACTATCAGTTCACTCGGTCACTTGCATGCATTTTGTGATAAAACAGGGGGAAGATTGGGAAGGTAGCATGCAAGCAGTTAGGTGGCAGAGGCTGTAACAGGCTTAAGACTAGTTTAGCCTAGATGCATGCAACTTCAATCACCACCATATATATATATATATATATATATATATATATATATAAAGATTATGGCATTAAAAATGTTTTGGAGTTAAAATCAATTTAGTATTACGTAGCAATAGGGGAAAAGTATGTTTTAATATTTTTTCGCCTTGAGCAATACCAAACAACATGGCAACATTAGCTAAATGTACTACTTCCTGTTCCTTCTTGTCAAAATCTCGCTTATTCTAATTGAATCTATTATTCTTGTTTTTCTTCATTTTTTTAACTTTATTTTAGAATAATTACAATAGTAAAATCCATTTTAAGATACATTGTGGTTGAAACTTGAAACTAAAGTTCTCTCCCCCTTATTTGACTCTTTTCAAATTAAAGATAACATTTTTTTTTCGGACCTACAGTCCATAAGCACCGATATTTTTTTGAATTTTACAAACTTCTTAACGTTCTCCCTTTACGTATTGTATCCAAGATTTTGATAAGCTCGTGAGATTTTCATCTATATATTTCCCTCGTGTCATTTTTTCCTATTTATCTACTTTTGCCATTTTTACCTAAGTGTAGTATTAAATTAAAGTAATTTGTTTCCCTTTTACTCATCCATAAATATAAAATATAACTGAAGTGAACACTTTTAAGGGAAAACAGTTTGAATTTCATCAAAATAAATATAAAAACTAGTTTAAAAGGACTAATGGAAGTAACGATTTTTACTATTATTTTTTTTGTTAGTGTTTGGCTTAAATTTTATATGTAATGAAAATCAAATTAAAAATAAAAATTTAAAAAGTATTGTGGTTTATTAATGATTTAACAATATTATTTGTCAATTAAAAATAAATGAGATCATTTCAACATGAAAATAAGTTTTAAGTCACGTGGCATTTTCGACAAATAAAATTAAAATTCGAAAGAAAATTTTGAATGGATAAGCCTTTAAATGTGAAAAAAGAAAATGATAAAAAGTATATAATACTTAGTTTTGTCGTGAAGACAGTTTCCTGTATATAAGCAACAACAAAAAAAACTGGAAAATAGGAGGAGCGGTGACTTACCAGAGTGTGGCTGCTGGCGACTGAGGATGTTCTTCAAACATCTAAGAAAAAGGACGATTGTCGCAGAGAATGTATATCAGTAAGGGATGGCGTTCAGTTGTTATATAAACCTTCCTCACTACTGAAGAGCGTTACTCGTCAATTTGTCACCAAACTACAGAAGTTATTAGACCTAAGGAGAGGGTCGCGAAGGAAGTTTTTATTTTTTTCGCAACCTCACTTTTCAGCTAGCTTCACTCTTGGTTACCTATGATTTTTTTTCGACATTTTGCGAAAAAAATAAAAAACGCGACACTAATTCCTGAAAGAAGAACGTCTAACCTTAGCAACGGTTTGATATATTGAGTCTTGTTCTCCTTCCCTGTTGAGATATGGAGGCTTCTAACACACCTACTGTGGCAGATTCCAGGGAGAAGCACCTTACAAGGATCTCCATTCTGAAGATGAAAATTAAGGGGAGGCTGCGATTGTCCCATGGATCGGAAATTACTTCTGCTATATTCTCAGTATTTCACGGGGAAATTTTGCGGTACATAAATGAAATAGAGATATCCATCTGCAAACTCCAGATTTCCTGCATATCTGATGAGAGAGAGCAAATGGAATCGGATTGGTTAAACTCTCAAATGTCTATACGAAAGGAAGTAGAAGATCTCTGTTCCTATCTACATGTGCCAGAAGCCAGTGGATATTTGGACCAACAGTCCTTTCCATATACGTCGGAATCTACCCTGAATAGAACCCATTCATCGTTTTCAGTGAGACTCCCCCAGGTGCAGATCACGGGACCCATGTTTAGCGGTCGTGAAATGGAGAACGACCAAATGAGTTTCCACAACTTTTTGTCCCGATTTGAAAATTGTGTCGCGGGCATAACAAACGATGCGGAGAAATTGAATTTCTTAAAATGTTCCTTGTGTGAGAAACCTCTGCTGTTGATTAATCGCTTGAGTTGTGTCAATGCAAATTATCAGCAGGCGCTCTCAGTATTGAAAAAGGAATATCTAGATGTCAATGACATCATTGACAAGATTTTCCAAGATATCATCGATTTCTCTCCTAAAAGGGAGAGTTCTTATACAGATCTTGGGGGTTTCATTAGCAGGACTGCTTCGATCTTGGAAGAGTTGGCCCGCTCACTTTCTTGCAACTTCTTTGAAGATTGAAGATGATTCAGCAGGAGCCCGACTAATGGCCAAACTTCTGTTCTGGAAATTTCCATGAGAGTTGAAAGGAGACCTGATTCTATTATGCGGAAGTAGAATTCCATCTCTGTCTGTCTTACTGCGAGACACCAGTGAGGCAATCAAATGCCTGCAAATTAAAGGCGACGGAGTGCCTGGTCCTTCCCTAGGGATTAATCGAAGTAATCCACGTGTAACTTTCTCTAACTCCAGAGGATCCACTACCCATTGAGATGCCTCTTTCCAGGTTGTTTCGGATTTTCTAACCTCCTTCTGGGTATTCCAGTAAATTACCTCCTGTCATTTGTGTTACCTTTGGTCGAGGAGGAAAGACTGTTTCAGTGAATTGTCTACTAGATACTTGCAGTGGCCGAACTTATTTGTCTGGTAACATCTTGCACTCCTTGGAATCTGTGGTTTCTGATGGATTGGATTGTCGCTTGAAGCTGACTACCCTTCTTAGAGAATGCAAGCGGAAGTTCAAGGAGGTGGTGCTGGACGTTAATTTAGGGTCTAGCTATACTGGGCACTTTCCGGTGCTGGTTGCTGACACATTGGACTTGTCTCTTCGTCTGAAGGGTTGGAGCTTATTGTTGGAGGAGTTCGGGCGGAACGGATGTTCTCTGGCTGGGCAATTTGAATCTGGTACTGATTTGGTCTCTATAGAGGGAATTATGGGACTTGATCTAGTGCAGCATTTGGGTCCCTTGCAGTTGGTTCCTTGTCTGCTGGGTCGGGCTTTCTCTATCCCTGCTGGTTCAACCCCTTTGGTGAGATATACTCTTTTTTTTCACAGACCATTCATCAGTTCAAGGGGAGGCTCTTTTGTTCAACTCGGTAATGGAACATACACCCGAGGTGGAATCAGCTCATGTTTGCTTCGTTCTGGAGACTGATTCAACCTATGTAGACCCCTTGGTGGATGTCTTTCCCAGGGATGGAAAATAGCATGTTGAGTTGCCTTGGAATTTGGACAAACTGGATCGGGTTCCTTCAAATCATGCGATTGCTTTGCACATTCTGAATCGTGTTGTCAGGAGCCTGGAGGAGAAGGGGTTGTACCAGGAGTATCTGAAGGTGTTCATCCAGCAGAAGGAGGAGGGTATCATTGAGGAAATACACGTAGCCCCACAAAGATTTGGGGATTATATCTGGATACCTCATCGACCCATTTTTAAAGCGGATCCGGCAGCAACTACTAAGATCAGGCCGGTATTTAACTGTAGCCTGAAGGCGGGTGGCTCGACTTCGCTTAACGAGGCTGCTTACTCCGGTGTGAATATGACGGGGAATATGTTGGAATTGCTGATGTCATTCAGATCGAATGATTTTGTCTTGCTCGCGGATATCAGGAAGGCGTTCTTGATGGTTCGTCTTGCCCTTGAGGCAGACAGAAACAGGTTTTGTTTTTTGTTAAGGATGGTGACCGTCTTTGATGTTTCCGCTATTCGACCCTGATATTTGGGTTCACCTCAAACCCCTTTATACTGGGACGTATCCTTAGGTTTCATGCGGCCCAGTACCCCCTAGACGAATGTCGAGCAACGATGGAGGACAAATTTTATGTTGACAACCTCGTGGTGACTGAGTCTGACCCTGTGAAGCTTGCAAGACTTTATTCACAGGTCAGGAAGCGTCTGAAAGAGGGCGGATTTGTAGTGCAGTCATGCAGCTCCAACTGTGACAGCCTTAGGGAGGAGATGAGAAACGACGGAACGTTGAGTGCTCATGAGGCCATATGGGAGATGGTGCTAGGGTACAGGTACGATCCTCTTTCGGAGGAGCTGTGCATTGCTCCTGTTAGATGTGATTCAAGTGCATCTACCAAAAGGCGTATCCTTTCCAAGTCGGCAAGGGTGTTTGATCCTTTGTCCCTCTGTCTACCAGTGACCATAAGAAGTCGGGAGAGTTATGGAAGCAGGGTTTTGACTGGGATGATCAAGTCCCTCTTGAATTTCAATGCTCTTGGAAGAGCCTTGCGGAGGACCTCTCAGGATTGAGTAATATGCATTCCAGCAGACAGGCCCGCAATGGGAGCCAATCTGGAGAATTGTATCTATTTTGTAGTGCTTCAAAGGAAGCATACAGATTTGCTGCCTACTATGTGCAGGACCAGCGATCTGCCTTGATTTTTGCCAAAGCTAAGGTTGCACCGGTAAAAGATAAGACGTTACCCACGTTGGAACTGATGGCTGTTTTTCTTGCCCTGAAGTGTCTGCCAACCATCTTGAATGGATGCAAGGGCGTCCCTCCTTCCAGGGTGTGTGTAGCAACGGACGCCCAAGTAATGCTGTCGTGGATTTTATCACAAACCATGGCAAGCAAAAGTATTTTTGTGAGGAATAGGCTTAAGGATATTTTGCAGATGAGCCTTGCTTTAGATACCAGGTATAGCATCAAATCAACCTTCAGGTATGTCTCAACCACTGAGAATCCTGCAGACCTAGTCACCAGAGGATTTACCTTAAAGAAGTTCAAGTGCAACCTCGAATTTTGGTATCACGGTCCTTCTTGGTTGTGTAGCGGTGTCTTCCCATGGCCAGAGCAGGACTTACCCTGCCTTGATGATCAGTGCCAGCAGATCGCCCGTTCCTTGGCGAGTTTCACTGTGGTTACAACTGAGGAATGTCCTTCTATAGTCTCTTTGCGGCGGTTTTCAACATTTACTCGCTTGTTAAAAGTAACCTCCTTGGTGTTCTGATTCATCGGCTTGACAAGGAAAAGGGAGGAAGATTACAACAGGAAAGCTGCACTTTATTTGGTAAAAATCTCCCAACAGCAGGAATTTGCTAGGTAATTGGATTACCTCCAGGATCCCATTGGAAAGTCTGCACCCAATCGTGTCCATGCGCTTGATCTCTTTCTGGATCAGGAGGGGCTGATCCACTCTAGTGGACGTCTGGACAGGTCGTCTAATCTATGTTATGAAGTCAAGAATCCCCTGCTGCTGGGCAAGAACCATCATTTTACCCGACTTGTCATCTTGGACTGCCATAACAAGTGTACCCATTTTGGTGTAGGGTCAACTTTGGCTGAGTTGAGGCGTTTTGGCTATTGAGTTCCTCAGGGAAGGCAGGCAGTTAAGGGTGCCTTAACATCATGTACCAAGTGCAAGAAATACAATTCTAGACCTGTACTGCCAGATAACGTAGCCAGCCTATCACTCCCTCGTGTCGAATTCGAGATCCCTTATAGGAATACAGGAGTTGACTTCACGGGACATTTTTGGGTGAAGGAAGGGAACACGGAGAGAAAAATGTACCTGTTGCTGTTCACTTGCTTAAGTGTAAAGGCAGTACACATCGAGGCGGTTCCTGATATGAGCATATTGTCTTTTTTTTAGGCCCTGGTTCAATTCACTAATGTGCATGGTGTTCCGGAATTAATTCTTAGTGATAATGCAAAGACCTTTCTGGGCAGTGGAAGACTGTTTAGCCGTGTTTGTCTCCTTTAGGACTATCAAGACAAGTTTGGGTCCTGTAATATTAAGTGGAAAACAATTCCTCTGTTTTCCTCTTGGGTTGGGGGGGGGCTTGGGAACGTAACATCAAGACTTTAAAATCCTGCCTTTACAAGGTTATTGGTAGGGGTAAGGTCGATTATTATGCCTTCCTGACTATTGTCTCTGATATTCAGAGGGCAGTGAACAACCGACCCCTCACTTATCAAGAGTCTTCTGAAAGGCAACTGACAGTGATCACACCAAATATGTTTTTAAAACCTAACAAGAACCCAGGCTTGTTATTACATCTGAAAAGAGATGATCTCTCCACTTTGGTTCCTCCCAGTCGGCAAAGGTTGATTGAGACAATTGAACTGCGGAACCAATGGTTGACAAGGTTTAGAGAACTTTGGTACAATGAGTACCTCCTTGATCTTAGAGGAAGGTCTCCAGGAAGATCCCAGATACCATTCCAGAATTGTATTTAAAAGAACGATGTAGTACTGGTCAAAAGTCCTCTAAAACCACGACCCTTTTTGATGTTGGGAAGTATACTGGAGGTTTTCCCAGGACACGATGGGGTAGTGAGAACGGCTCGTGTCAAACAGAGCGATGGTCATGTGAAGGTCCAGTCCTTAAAACATCTGTACCTGATGGAGATTTCGCAATCTTCTGAGGACCCTGAGGAGTGTGATCCTAATCATGCTAATTCTTCTTTGCCTGTCGCTTCAGGCAGCAGCCGAAACCCAGAACCTCAGGCTCATCTCAGGAAAGAGATGATACAATCTGGGTGTGTCTTACTTGTAATAGACCTCCAGGGATTCATGATATGATATGCTACGATTCTTGTGATGAGTGGTACCACTTTGAGTGTGTTGGCATTGAAATAGCTCCACTCGCAAGACAGAAGTGGTACTGCTGTGATTGTGCACCTCGAAGAAGACGGAGGGGTAGACCGAGTCTACTTCCTGCTCAATAATTTCATAGTCCTGGGTATGACGAAAACTACAACCGACAGTGGAGCTCCGGCTAAGGGACAGAATGAGGGTACCCTGAACCACTGTTACTTCCAGGTGGCCCCCGACTAAGGCCTAGCACCTGTCTGTCCCCCTGCAGGATCATGCTAATTTTTTTTGCAATTTTTATATTTTATTTATTTATTTTTTGTTTTTTAGTTGGGAGTGTGTGGAAAATAGGAGGAGCGGTGACTTACCAGAGTGTGGCTGCTGGCAACTGAGGATGTTCTTCAAACATCTAAGAAAAAGGACGATTGTCGCAGAGAATGTATATCAGTAGGGGGATGTGTTCAGTTGTTATATAAACCTTCCTCACTACTGAAGAGCGTTAATCGTCAATTTGTCACCAAACTACAGAAGGTATTAGACCTAAGGAGAGGGTCGCGAAGGAAGTTTTTATTTTTTTTGCAACCTCACTCTTCAGCTAGCTTCACTCTTGGTTATCTATGATTTTTTTTCGACAAAACTCGTAAAGAGAAGATTATAAACACATGTGCGTTTGATAACTTTCTCCTTACGAGTTGACGTTAATAAAGTCTATTATGATCTTCCATAGTTTGACAATGTCAGCAATTCAATGAAACACGTGCTTACCTTGATCAAATAAACATTCTATAAAAAAGCACAAATTAATCGGTCGAAGTAGACGTCAGTCTTTTACGATTAATAACAGTTAGGTTTATATTATATTCAAATATTTAAAAAATTGGGAAAAACATATTTTAAAAATAAATGTTTAGACTTTAAAATGTCTAAATGATGTGATTTAAATGAATTAAAATCTCTGAAAAATTAATTATTGCTTAGAACATTTTTTTCTTTGCAATTCACCAGATCAGAGTGTATACTAACGAGAAAATGAAGTAAAAAAATTAAACCATAATTTCGTATTTATTTCCAGTTTTTATTCATGAATTCACGGACACCCAAAATACTTTTACCCAAAAGTGTTTACCAATAAATAAAAAAGAAAAGAAAAGATAAATCTGATGTGATTTTTAGGACTCTTTCGCTTTATATAACATTAAAATTTCGATCGATCAGAATATTTTCTTTTTTCAGATTTCATAAAATGAAATAAGGTGGGGTATCACGTAGAAAAAATATTTTCCCTAATATATTTTACGAAAAAAAAAGCATTTTATAGATAAATTAGTCCAATAATGAATAAGTATTTAAAAATTTCTGAAAATCTGACTATTACTTGATTTTTGCGATATTTATTAAACACACGGGTGTTTCGCATAAAAAGTGGTCACTACATAGAAACGTTGTTTTAAGGCGTAAATAAAGTACACACGTTTTTATTTTCTCATTTCGTACGCTGGAAAAAATATACAAAAATTATCAGCAGTTTATTTTTTGTTTCTTCTTTTGAATAGTAAAAAAGTTATGATGATAATATAAACCTATATTAAAGTTAAATCGCGTTACATATAAGGGGGGGGGGGTAAATTCTATGGTTAGCTTTGGAGGTCCCTATATTACCCAAAACAAAAGATTTTACAAAACAAAAGATCAAAATGTAATTCTATTATTTGAGTTAAACAAGGAAATTCAAGATGCTAAACTTACTTTTAGGTTCTAAAAGTTTCTAATTCTTTTAGGCATTAATTGGTACTTGTGCAGTTTATGGACCGTGCTATTTTTTTTAGATCGGATTTTCAAGTTAAATTTAATTTTTACGGTATCGTTTTATTAAATTGTTTAGTGAAAGTACATAATAGTTAGCAAAGCCCCCCCCCCATCCGCATGTTAAGAATGAGTTTCTAAATAATAACGTTATTATTTTAGCACGGTAAACTGCAGAAGTACCCATTAATTCTTTATTTGTAGCATATAAACATTAAAACTGATTTTTAATAAAAGAGAATACGAATACAATGAAAAATGAGAACGACCGGTAAGGGCAGATAATTTAAAATCCATTTCCTGTTTAGAAAGATAACATTTGAAATATTAAACGCATATTTCATTTGATCAAGATTTTTTTTATTTGTAAGAAGATTTGACTTTTAAATTTACAAATTATATAGTCGTTATATTATACTTTCTTTTGGTGGAAAAAATATTTTATGGGGGCCGGGTTGCAAAAAGAAATACTCTTTCAGCGACCCACCCCAACAGGGTCTGGTAACAATAAGTGATGGGACAGAGAACGGATTTCTCTGCTGGAACAAGGTCCAACGTCTCGTCTCTCATGAGTCAAAAAAATACTTTGTACAGTAAGAAGATGGTAGAACCTGAATATACAGGTTGTGTAACTACCTCCCATCATCTTCATACCCCAATTCCTGACCATAAACCCATCCGTCTATCTTCGTTCTTGTAGGTTATATATCCCTTCTGAAAAGTCTGATGCTCTACCGACTGAGCTATTTAGGTCGAACCCACAATCAGCAAGTACCTATCCCTCCCCCACACACCTTTTTGTCACACTTTAAAGCAGACAAATTATGTGTAACAAGATTTGACGAAGAGTAAGTATTAATTCCCTCAATTTATTGTTGTTGTTTTTTTGTTGTTTTATTTCAGTTTACTTATTTATAACGATGGCGAGTATATTTTCCCAGCCTAGTTTTCATTTCGCCGTTTCACGTACACCCTTGAACTTGCTATAAGTTAATGTTTTTAATGTTATTTTTATGTTATGAATTTTTTTATGAAACCGGGTTTAAGTTAAAGTAAGTTGTTTTTGAAGTAATGCCGAAATCATACCTAAACCCATTTCACTCTAAATAGTTTACGTGACTAAAATAGGGAGTAATCGTGACAACCAACAACAGTAAAAGTTATGAAATACAACGTAAAATCAAAGAAAAAAAATCACTAATTTATTCAAATATTAATAAAACAATGATATTGGTGGGGGGAAAAAAACAAATTATAAGAGAAATATTCCTCGCTGTATCCTGAAGGAGGCCGAGGCAGCAGTTGGAAGGGGAAAGGTTGCTAAAAAGAATTACTCTTTAGCGACCTATCCAACAGGGTCTGGTCAAATTGGTGGACGAATGCCGAGCATGGCATTCACTGGCTCAGGCAAAGTCACACTGTAGACGCTGACTCGTAAGAGAGTCTGTTGATCACGTTGAGGGGTGGACGTCTGACTTGATGAATGAATCAAATCACTTTACTTGACTGGGGTTCACTTCACCATAAACACTGGACTGCAGTGCACTGGTGCACACTTGAATGGGGACGTCTGAATCCGAGTTTTAATCTGAATGCACTCCTGAGTGTCAAACTTCTTTCAGCGTCGTAAAAGAGTCTGTTCATGTCGTGCAAATGGCTACCCATTTGTAAGAGAGCCTGTCGATCTGCTGTAAATGGACGCCATCTCATAAGAGCGTCTGTCAATCTCGTTTAAGAGAGTCAGTCGATCTACTGTGAAATGGATGTCATGTGGACGCCACGTCGTAAGAGTGTCTGTCGATATCGTTGAGGGGTGAATGCCTGCATCTGAACTGGTGCGACTCGAATCAATGAAAGATTATTTTCAACTGGCTGAAATTCATTGCACCAGAGACAGTGAACTGCAGTGCACTGCTTTTTCGTACTGAATGACTTCACATTTACTGGCGCACACTTGTGGGGTGTGACTTTGGTTCCCTGTTTGGGGTCTGGTATTTTAGACGACGGTCGCGTCTTTAGGGATTACCAAGCCACCACACTAAACAATTAATTTTGTGTAGATAAATTGAGACCGATTCGATAACAAGGATCACCAGTTAGCGAGTGCTAACTTTTAACAATATAATATTGTTAATAAAAAGAAGAAACTGTAAAGTAAAAGAATAAAACTTTTATATATAAACAATTTTACAAAAATGTAAAATATCACAAAGTTTGTGCAGAATAGTAATGTTTGAAACGACACGAGCGTTAACGTTGTCCTTAAAGTTGTGTGTGCGTGCGTGCGTGCGTGCGTGTTTGTGTGCGTTCTTGGTTAAGCTTGTTATTCTGGGGAAGACATGCAGGCGTGCTTAAAAGTGGATCTGGCGTTCGCACTTACAAGTCGGGTGTTCTTTTGTTGTTGTTGCTGTCTTCATTGTTAGCGAGGCGCGTTATCCAGTGTCGCCAAGAAAACTGATTTCTTTCCGATAATTCCCTGGTGTTATTAAAGTTTATTTAGCACCCACTTGATAAACATGTGTGAACACTCTTCTGAGTTCACACTTCGGCCACATCTGTTATCACTTATTTTTACGATCCTGACCGGTACTGTGATCCCCTCTTCAAGAAAAAAGAAAAAGAAGAGGAAAGGAGAGGAGAGAGTAAGCCGAACGAACCTAGAAAGAAAAGGGGTAGCTAAACAGGCTAGCACTTTCCTTCAATGCCCGTTTGTCTCATCGATCTATTGATCTGCCACACACTTGAATGGGGAATGGCAGAACCTAATATAAGGTTTTAACTACCTTCCCACCAAATCAAAAATGCGCTAGTCCGACTTTGCACTGTGGGGTTACATTTCCTCCCTCTTCCGAATCATTAGGCTTTAACCATCTATTATTTATTTTGTTTACAATATAAAAATCGGGGCTACATGAATCCACTTTGGTATGATATAAAAATCAATATAGATTCTTTTTGTTTATATTTGAAGGAAACGAAATGTATGTAATATTTAAAAAAAAATAGGACGATGACATTTTGACCCGGAAGATTTGGTCAACGGACATTTTAGCCTGAATGTTCCGGTCAGCAATTCTTTCAAAAGATGTCTTTCTGTCCAAATATTGAAATAAATAAAGATACAAGTTAAATTAAATATACAAGATTCCACTTGCTTCTTTCACGTAAAATGTAAAAAGGTTCGTTTTAATTTATTTTGAAAACAAAATTATACCAACTTTATTCATTTTTTCATTGCAAACTAAATATTTTCCACAGTAAGTTAAAGTGAATTGAAAGAAAAAGATTTGAAAAATTACGATCTTTAAGTAAAATTATTTCAAAGGAATATAATTTTAAATTACATTTTCAAGAATAAAATATTCATATGTTATGAACTGGGATTATACATGTACTTTTCTTCATTTTCATCACCCCTTTTCTAATTTACATACCCGCATACATTATACATACATATGTATGTAAACATATTGTTGTACAGTTTTATCTGACCATACTGATGATTCTTGGTTAAGATGAAACATGTATGTTTCTGGATATTAAAAACATTATTATTTCAAGTTTTCTTCAACAGTGAGCACTCTGTAAGGGAAATGTGAAAACTTTTAACTAAAGCAATATTTCAAAAGTTCCCTCCTCTTGGTTAAACACTCTACGGAGGCTGATTATGTTAATTAGTGAATAATAGGAATATTTCATTTCCTTCGTTTTATAGCTGTCTCAGTCCCTGTGGAAGCAAAAACGTTAGATAGAAGTCAAAGGTAACTTTAGTCCCGGGTTCAAAACATGCAACATTGAAGATTCTTGGTCAAGATGAAACATATATGTCTGTTGGTATAAAAATATATTATTATATATAGAGAGAGAGAGAGGGGGAGATGGAGGTGAAAAGAGCTACTGTACTTTCATGAATTTTAATTCATGCTGTAAAAATCATGTGAAACGCCTTGAATTATTGAGACCTATGTCTTACTTTGTCTTCTATGGCACACAAGTAGAGGCTTATCTTAACAACTACTCTAAGAGAAAATAAGTGGGCATTCTTTGTCTTTTTTTTATCAACAAAAACAAATTTGACCATGAATAGAAAATCATGAGGCAAGTTGAATCAACAAATAACAAGCATTTTTGATGCAACAAATACAATTATAAAGTCTACATAGCTTCTTGGCAGAATATGCTGGAATTAAATTGAGCAGTTGGTCGAATTAAATGTACAGTCTTTTGCAGACGATATATAAGGAATTTAAATTCTTGAAATTAAAATAAACATTCATTGAAGACGTAAATTGTAATATTTAATTAAGATGTTGTTGTTGTTTTAAAAGTAAGATTAAACATGGAATTTATATCAGTAGGAAAAAATCTCTTTCAATTTTTGTTTGGGAGAGGGTTAGTTTAGACACATACCTTAATATCATTAGCTGAATCTACAGCCGATAAAATGTTGTTCAATCTTTTTTGTGAGAGGGTATACTATTTTTGTTATCTTTGATCTGCAATCATGGGTATAAGCTGTCATTATGTTAATCACCGTTTCCTAATATGTGTGGCACGAGTTTATTTGTACCCTTTTGGTAAAAAGGGATACTATTTTTGTTCACTTTGATCTGTATGTCGACAGTGGTGTCTTGGGTATTTCTAGTTCATCAGTTTCTATGTGTGTGGCACCAACTTCTTTCCCTCGGCCATGGCCGAATCAAATTTCTTAAGGCCCTTCTCACATGTGTAGGATCTCCAAGAAAACCAGGCTAAGACTCTTTTTATGACCGCGTTATTGTTTAAATATCTGTCAAACCTTTCTTTCTGGCATAGCTACCAACTTTCTCTCATTTGATTGGTTCGCCCATCTCTCGCTTTTTACAAATCTGTAGGTTGACTTTTTTAGACGTCGCCTCTCCTGTCTGGGAAACTTCCGGCCCACTTATATTTGAACTGTTTCTTTGCGATATATTTTAATGTTAACATCGGCGAACATGAGCCAACATGTTCCATATTATAATCTTTACATTTATGGGACAGAATATTTGAATATATTAATGCTCTGCTTCACATTTAAATGCCTCAACTATGGAATAAATACTCGGCAACCTAAATGACATTTCCAGAAGTTTGAGACCAAGTTTCGATAAAACAGTTAAACGAGCCACGTTAGCATCAACATGGCAAGTTGGATCTCTAATGTAATGTATATGTATGTACATATTTTTATATCTTCCCTCTCTACATAGATTTAAATTGATTATACCCTATAACTATATATATATTTCCCAAAATTACAAATCTCGTTTTTTGCCACTTTTAACTTTTTTTCTCTTAATAAACTTCATGCAACAGCTGGTTGAAACGTTGAGTTTTGGGTCTTCTACCTTTTGTTTTCTACTCAATGTAAATTCTGTAAAAGTTTTCTACTTAAATCACTGAAATATATTATCCTGTTTGAAAATAATGTATATTTTACATGAATATCGATGCCGATTTGTTATTTCCAATGTCGATTTCTATTTTCCATGTCTCCAGAGATAATGAAACTTTTAAAAGTTTCCTATTTTATACTTATGAATTGCTTCTTTTAAATATCTCTTAAACTGTTGTTGCCATATGTCCTTTTGGTATTTTTTAAGAGTATTTTATATAAAGATTTTTTGTTTGTTTTATGAAAATCACTCCAGACAAGGCATGAAGCCACTTGATATAAGGGGCCAACAAGAACAAAATATGATTATCGCAAAGAGAGGAGATGCCTATTGGTATTAGTCTTGAAAAGATCAAGGCTATATGTAGGAGGAAAACAGTCAGCAGGAGTTCCACAAGTCTGCAGTTCTTGGAAAGAAGCTACTGAAATAAGAAACTGTATTACAATGTGGTACAAAAAACATTGATGGAGACTACTAGACCAACGAGTTAAAGAGCTGAAACAAAAGAAGCCGGGAATAGATCACATAACTCTGAAAAACACATGCCATAATAGTATTTATAGAAAAGACTGAGACTAGCAACATCACATCTGTGAGAGAGGGTGCAGAGAAGAAGAAATGGTAGGATCAATCAAATTGCAAATACGTTTCTGCACCTTATCAAGAACACTCAAATTGAACAGATTCATCAGCCTAAATATGACAACAGTACTCCATACATGGTCTGATAGTAGATTTGTAGGGATAGAGAATAGCCTCAGGTGTGAGCAACTGTTTGAAGCGATAGAGAGAACCGACTTTATGAGAAGTAGAAAGAGTAATGGATCTCATTTATGAACTCTAAGATTTGATGAGAGAAATACAAAAATGTTTCAGAGTCGATTTCTCCTCAAGAGCAGAGCCATCTATGAGGATCTCAGGAAGAAAAGGGACACGCCTACGATTGAAAGACACGAGCTGAGTCTTAACAGGATTAATCAAAACAAGCCATTTGTACTCCAATCTACAACTGAACCTAGGTCAACGTTTAGATCAGCTGCATATTTCGACTGATCCGAGGGAGATGGGCAAGAAGCAACACCAGAATAGAGAGTAGTATCATCAGCATAGATGTTAATTTTCCAAACAATATTCTTTGGAAGATCATTAATATAGAGAAGAAACAGTGTTGAGCCTAGAATCAAGCCCTGAGGAACACTAGCATTGATAGGAAAAGAGACACTGTCCAAAGTCACTCACAAGCTTCGATCAGAAAGAAAAGACCTAATAATGTCAAGAACCTCACCACCAATACCATAACCCTAAAGTTTGTGTAGGAGATCAGAATGCCACACTCTGTTGAATGCCTTTAAAATGTCAAACGCAATGGCTCTACCCTCTCCTTAATTATTGATAAATCGACAGATCCGCCTAGTTACAACAGTTAAAAGATCAACAGATGAACAAAAAACCACGAAAGCCATACTGAACATCACAAAAGAGGTCGAGACTTTCCAGAAAGTGAACAAGCTTGCCATTGAGTAACATTTCAAACACTTTGCTAATAACAGAGAGGAGACTAACCGGACGATACTTAGTTGGGTCAGACTGATCACCAGCAGTTTTAAAGATAGAGACAACACTGGACTCCTTCCAACAAGAAGGGAAACAGGACTGAGACAAACAAATTGAATAATTTAGAGAGGATAAAAAAAGATTGAGGAACACAACGCTTGAGAATGACAATAGGAATTGAATCAGGACCGGAAGCCTTAGACTAGTCAAAATCAGAAAGAACCCGAGCAACCGTCTTTGGAGTGATAATAACAGAATCAAGAGACTGATCACTTTTCAAAGGAAAATCTGGAAGAACAGCACCAAAATCATCAAGAGAAGAATTGTCAGCAAAAAGACGAGCAAAGATATCAGCCTTATCCTTAGAAGATGAAATAACCCAAAGACCATTAAAAAGTAGATCGTTGCTATCAATAGAAATATCCAGATTAGTCTTAAGAGCAAGGATGTGAGATTTTCCCAAATGAAAGGACTGAACCTCAGGAAAGTTTGACCTGATACCTTTGATGTTACTATAGGAAATAGTAAGGTGGTTGTTCTGTGGATTTGTAGAAGGCATAATAATAAAGAGGGAGGGAAAGATAGAATCACTTCAAGACAAACCCAGCCTGAAAGAAATCCAACAACCAGCATTCAATCTCCTGGACTCCTAACAGGCTAGCTGAAGAATAAGCCCTTCAAGAGACCAATAGGGAGGGAAGGTGTTACTAGGCTTGCTGACAAAAAACTCTACCCCTAAACTGGTTATGTGGCTAACCAGAAACTTGTGTTTTTACCGTGACACCATAATGCTTGAACAAAGGTTAAAGATGGCCTTCTCCCTAAGAGGTAAGACACCAGCCTGTCATTATAAGAGTCTTGAAGTCAAAAGTGACCAGGAAATATACAAGACATTTGAAGGGGTCAGCTTCCTGAAGTATTTACATACCCACATATATGTTAAACTAGAGTGACTGTAACAGCCATCATTCAGGTCTACAGGGAAAACGAGTGAGGGTTGTGCCATGTATTGTCCATCGGTGATTGAACCCAGAGTGTTCCGGTTACAAAATGGAAACTTATAACTTTTATCACATGACATGAGTTCACATATGCAAATGAGCCTTGTTTTGCATTGACTAATTCTTGTCATAAAAAGAGTAGACACTTTGCCGGAAAGTGGTAGAAAAAGGTTGATGTTCTGACAACGCTGAATGCTTGGAGAGAGAGACAGAAAAAAAAAGAGGAATTCAATTTTTGACTAGACGTTTGGTTGTGAACGCCGCATCATTCACATGTGTGTTGGACTGTTGTTGGTGAAAAGAACAGAAAGAATAATTTGGTGTCCCATTTGAACTCATTGGTAGAGCATTCTTTCAACTCTGAGTAGTGAACCAAATATATTTCATTTCAGTTTATTAACTCGGTTACAGACTCTCTTTTTTTGTTGTTTTGTTTTATTTTAGTAAACCTTATAATATACTCGTTGTTATAATAAATTACTGTAACTCTTCAGGAAATGAGTCATGGTTATTCCCCTTTGGCCGGAACTAAGGATTCCGCCATATTGACTTTGCCAAACACGTGTATATATTTTAAGCTGATAAAACCTTTACGAAAGGCATTCTTATTCATTCTTCTTTTATCATTACAATTTTATCAGCTTAAGATTAAAAAAAAAAAAAAAAAAAAAAAAAATGGACAAATTACTGCGGCCAGAAAGATTTAACACAGAACCAACTGCTCCGAATTCGGAAAAAATATACAAACATTGGAAACTAACATTTGAATATTACCTACGCACGTTAAATAACGACCAAATCGAAAACAATGCGCAAAATCTTTTCGCATTGATCAATTCTGTCTCGGCGACAATTTTCGAAATCATAAGCGATGCCACGGATTACAACGGCGCCATAGAAACGCTAGACGCTATTTATATGAAACCAACAAACATTGTATTTAACAGACATCAACTCCTGACAAGTAAACAGAAACCGACACAAACCATCGACGAGTTCATGCAACAGTTGGAAGTATTCGCTAAATCTTGCGAATTTCAAGCGGTAAGTGCCGAGGAAAACAAAAAACAATATATACGGGACGCGTTCATTAGCGGCATCTCGTCTTCGTCTATCCGTCAGCGCCTACTTGAAAAACCTTTCTCGACACTACAAGAGACATTTACAGTGGCTAGATCCCTAGAACAAGCGGAGAAGCATACGGCCAGCTTCGATTACCACCCGAGCGTAACAGCTACCGTAGGTCAACCAGAAGAAACTCCCTTAGCCGCTGTAAAAGGAAATACATTACAAAAAGGAATTTGTTTCTTCTGTGGGAACACACGGCATGCACGGGCGATGTGTCCTGCACGTAATGCCGAGTGTAGAAAATGTAAAAAAAATGGCCATTGGGCTAAGGTATGTAGATCATCCTCCTCTCCTGCTGCTGTGTTGTACGACCCGGACTCCCCCCCACCCAATCTCTCCTGACTAGGAAAGGGTGCCAAAGACATCACCTGCACCAAATGCGAAATAAATGGGCAGGTAGTGAATGCTATGGTAGACTCCGGCAGCGTGAGGACGTTCATTAGCAAAAATACAGCAAGAAAGCTGAAACTTTTTGTTATCCCCAAACTGAAAACCGTAGCATTGGCGGACCCGAATCATCATGCTAAAATCATCGGCGAAACTGTTGTTGACATCTCTCTAAACGGTAAAAACCACCACGCCATGACGGTGGAAGTAATTAAGGACCTGTTCACGGATATGATTGTCGGAAAAGACCTTCTAAAACAATATAAAACTGTGACGTTGAAATTCGACGGTCCCAGGGAAGAACTTGTTATTGGAGCGATGGGTAAGAGTAACAGTTTTCCATGTATCAAAATTTCTCCTCCTCCCCTCTTCTCTCATCTTTCTACTCGGACGACCCCTATTGCCACCAAATCTCGTCGTCACTCATTCACTGACAACATTTTTATTAAAGAGGAAACTGCCAGAATGCTGAGGGAAGGCATAATAGAGCCCTCTATATCTCCTTGGCGAGCCCAAGTTTTAGTGACCTCTAACGAGAATCAAAAAAAAAGAATGGTGGTCGACTACAGCGACACCATAAATAGATTTACAGAACTGGATGCCTATCCCATGCCTAACATTACTAAAATGATTGATGACATAGCTCGATACAACGTTTTTACAACACTTGACCTGAAGTCTGCTTACCACCAAATCCCAATTAGTCACGCCGATCGGAAATACACAGCATTCGAAGTAAATGGAAAACTTTACCAATTTACTCGTATCCCTTTTGGAGTCACTAACGGAGTGAGTGCCTTTCAAAGATGCATCGATGACATTGTAGAAAGAGAAAAATTAACAGATACTTTTGTGTATGTAGACAATGTCACGATATGCGGAAAGGATCAACAAGAACACGATTACAACCTTCAAAGGTTTTATAATGTAGCTAAAAAATGCAACATCACACTCAACCAAAGTAAGAGCATCATTTCTACTACTTCTATCACACTTCTTGGGTACACAATCCAGAACAACCAAATTACTCCTGATTACCTGAGGCTAAAACCACTCCTTGAAATGCCACCGCCTCTAAATCTACAGTCGCAAAAACGAATAATTGGTATGTTCTCTTACTATAGTAAATTCATTCGAAATTTTTCTGATAAGATACTGCCGCTGAACCATAAAAGGGAGTTTCCACTACCCCCGTCTATTCTAAATTCTTTTCAGACGCTGAAGACCGACTTAAGTAATACCACCCTTATAACTGTTGACCCGGACAAAGAATTTGTAGTGGAAACTGATGCCAGTAAATACTGCATTGCTGCTACGCTGAACCAACAGGGTAGACCCGATGCATTCTTTTCTCGGACACTAAGTCCGAACGAGATTAGACATCACGCGGTCGAAAAAGAAGCTGCTGCGATTGTCGAAGCTCTTCGAAAGTGGCGACACTTCTTACTCGGGAGACATTTCAAAGTTATTACAGATCAAAAGAGCGTCAGTTTTATGTTCGATAATAAGAGAAAATCAAAAATTAAAAATGATAAGATATGTCGTTGGCGGATCGAACTGTCACAATTCAAATTCAGCATTACTTACCGCCCAGGAACGGAAAATACAGCTGCTGATACGTTTTCTCGCATCTCTGCATTAACGCACACTTTGCAAGACCTCCGCGACTTGCATGCTACACTATGCCATCCTGGAGTCACGCGACTCAGCCACTTCATCCGGACAAGAAACCTTCCTTTTTCTTTAGAACAAATTAAAAACATAACAGACTCGTGCCCCTCCTGTCAGTATTTGAAACCTAAATTTGCCAGTTGTAACAAAGGAACACATACAGGCTATATTACCTTTCCAGCGACTAAACATCGACTTTAAAGGCCCTTTACCTACCTCTGTACGTGGTAACAAATACTTACTCATCATAATTGATGAATATACTCGCTTTCCCTTTGCCTTCCCCTGTAAGGATATGACTAGTAAAACCGTGATCCATTGCCTAAACCAACTATTTGCTATTTTTGGCATGCCCGATATGATACACACTGACCGAGCTGCTGACTTCCTTGCAGGAGAAATCAAAGATTACTTACGTGGCAAAGGTATCGCCACCTCTAAAACAAGTAGGTATCACCCTGAGGGTAACGGGCAAGTTGAGAAGCTCAATGGAACTTTATGGAAGGCCATCCAAACGACCTTACACTCTAGCAACATGAAACTGCCTCATTGGGAAGAGATACTACCAAACGCTCTCCATTCAATCAGGTCGTTACTGTGCACTGCCACCAATATGACTCCTCATGAGAGAATGTTCAAATATAGTCGTAGATCTTCCTCCGGAACTTCTGTTCCCACTTGGGCGAAACCAGGCCCAGTATATGTCAGAAACCATACTAAGTCTAGTAAGCTCGACCCTCCAGTAACCCCTGCTACCTTATTAGACATCAACCCCTACTATGCTCATGTACGACTACCCTCTGGTGCGGAAACTACTGTCAATGTGCGAGACCTGGCCCCTAACTCCTCAAACCAAGAAGACGAACACGATGAAAACAATACTGCAAGCCCTGAAGCCCATAAAGAACCGCCACCTGACGAAAACAATATCGACGTGGAGGAGAAGAATCCCTTACCTGATCCTGAACATATCCATACTAGCCACGATGTGGATGCTGAGAACAAAAATCCCTGTGAGTCAGTGCGGAGATCGTCCAGAATGCGGCGATTTCCAAGTAAATATAAGGACTTTTTAACCTAGTACAGAACAGACTAAATTTAACTTCTGTAATTCCATACTTGATTATTGTTGAAGGGGAAAATGTTATAATAAATTACTGTAACTCTTCAGGAAATGAGTCATGGTTATTCCCCTTTGGCCGGAACTAAGGATTCCGCCATATTGACTTTGCCAAACACGTGTATATATTTTAAGCTGATAAAACCTTTACGAAAGGCATTCTTATTCATTCTTCTTTTATCATTACACTCGTATATATATAACAATAATACATACTCAAAAGTAACCAATACACAACACCTCACTGCAGCTTAACAGTAAATCTAATCGTCAGAAGTGTATTTCTATCCGACTATCCTACACGTCTGTATACACTAACAAGAATCTGAATGTTAGATTTATGAACGTTTACTTTTCAAAATTCTTTCACAAAAAATCGTCTCACAAAATAATGTTCAGTTACAGTTAAATAATATTGTTAAGCTATATTGTGTCTCTATTTTTTCCTTTATTCTATTTATTTATTTTTTAGTATACTGTGGTTTAAGATACTGTGATAATTTGCTTTGGTAACAATATCTGTCAATTGAGTTATCGCCCTTTTTGCAGATTGGCTGTTTGGAGTCTATGGACATAGATGGCTCTGGTTGGTAGACAATTTGCATAGGTGGTGGATTTATTAGTATGAAAACTAATCTTTTGAAATTGAAGAGTTCAGTTGATTTCTGGGCCGAAGAGAGCGAACAGTAAGCAGTGAAAAGTGAGCAGTTGACAGTAAACAGTGGAAATTGAAAGTTAATTTAATTCTATTATCGGATTATTTATTACTGTTAAAGATATACAAGTATATTATAAGGTATACTTATAATATTTAACAGTAATAAATATTTAAAAGGAACTAATATTTTTGGTGATTGATTTTGAATTCACCAATATTATTTTCAAAATTTTCTTTGGTGTTTTGGTTTTTCGTTTCGACTCCAGTGATTGAAGCGTAATTCACCAATATTATTTGCAAAATCTTCTTTGGTGTTTTGGTTTTTCTTTAAAAAAAAAGTAACTCTCCAACTTATTGGGATTGATTGACCCATTCCATTCCAATTACACCTCGGCACAACTTTGTCCTTTCTTTCAACGTGTTACTCGTCAAAAGTATTACCATTTTTTTTTCATCTCTTTTTTTTGGGGGGGGGGGGTTCATTTCGTCCATTGTTGAAGCGAATGCTGGGTAAAAGTTTTAGTCAATAGTTGCGCGAAGGGAATAGGAACTAGTGTTCCTGTTTTAGAAAGCATTGTTATTATTTGTAATTTGACTATTATTTAAAATAATAAGCCGATAGAACGCCTTACGATGCAATTTAATTTTAACTTGTTTTTTTCAATGTAATTTTCGAAGCCATACTTCATCAGAATTTCACATAAAGATATATTAAAATACCTTTTTATAAATCTCTTTTTGAGGAGTGTTTGCAATTCGTCCGTTGTTGAAGCGAATGCTGGATGAAAGTTTTAGTCAAGAACATAGGACATGACAGCACAAAGGGAATAAGAAATAGTGTTCCTGTTTTAGAAAGCATTTTTATTTTTGGTAATTTGACTATTATTAAAAATAATAAGCCGATAGAACGACTTACGATGCAATTTAATTTAATAACTTTTTTTCAATTTAATTAAAAGTGTTGGTCAATACCTGCACGAAGGGAATAAGAAATAATGTTTTTGTTTTAGAAAGCATTGTTATTATTGGTAATTTGACTATTATTAAAAATAATAAGCCGATTGAACGCCTTATAATGCAATTTAATTTATTAACTAAGTTTGTACATAGATAACTCTAAACCTACATATTAGCAAGGAAACTAACCTTCAATTTTCAGAATGTTTCACAAAAAGTTAAAGTAAATACTTGATGTATATATCTTCCGAAGCAAGGCGTAGAAATACCTGGTATCAAACCCAGGTGCATGATTACCCTTCTAAGTGAGATGGACCCATAGATCTTGTCAGATCATCCATCTAGGAGAAAGAAAACTGATATAAAACTTGTGTACCTATTTCAGTCTTAACACTGGGGGAGAGAGGCCTCCTTAGACCTGGTCAACAACCTTCCTATAGTTCGAGATCCGAACAAAAATATCTGGTTTGCGAATGTACAATTGTTTAAGGAGTAGATTGTCTCTGCCTATCGCCCGGTTTTGCACTCCTCCTTTATCTATTAGACAGCTCAGAGGTACCATTACAGGTACATCTAAAAGACACCCACTGTTGGGCCTTGTTTTCTGACTATGACCATGAATGACATCCCACACTATCTCCGTCGCTGTATCTGGGAAACTTGAGGACACATGCATGTCACGTAATTTCACACTAGTCTGGGACGCTCTTGTTCTGACAGGTTTATTGTACAGGTTGAAAGCTTCTCTGACTGCTTTTTCTGACTAATAGTATAGGACCCCTAAAACGGCTGCTCTATTAACAGATTATATAGTATCAGAACAACTGTAGAACAATGTCATGCATGGAAAGGCACACTACACTTATTGGCGGTGAGATTTCCACAACCTCGGCTAATTGTTTACTTTTGTGAATTTGGGTTTCTGGCATTCATCACTCATTTTGTCTAACTTACTCTGTGGGAGGTAATAACAAAGAATCTCGCAAGATCACGTGTAAAATACCCAGTAACATTAATTCCATGCATTTTAGCCTGACGATTCCCTACGGGAGGAAATGCGAAAGCTTTTGTTTAACTTAATTGCCATGAATATATTTTCATAACTTACTACCTAGCTCTACTCTCATATTGAGCTCTGTTGAAGTAAATACTGAAAATCGATCCATGAAATATTATATCTCCTTATAACATGTAATGTGGATACATGAAATAATTAATGGTATTTTAAATTCAAATGACCAAGACTTTATTCATATTTTTGCTTGCCGAATTAAAAAAGAATTCAATGTAACTCTTGACAATTGTTTCGTGGAGAAACGAACAAACAAGAATAAACACATAATTACCAGGATCTTTTGCTCATGCAGCTCATCAGAATATCGTCACATCACTTCCGGATAAAAATCATCAAGCAAAAAAACTTTTTTAAGCATTTTTAACAAAAAACCGTTCGTTCCTGAAAGCAACCATAAGATCCATCCATTTTGTATTTTATTATATATATATATATATATATATAATGTAGCAATTCTGTACTAAATTAGGTTTTATTCTCCCGGAAATCATTGAAAATAAAATGTTCCATCTGAACATGTGTCATAAATGCTAAAGCGTTTGTTAACAATGACAATCTTTGGGGGGTTAAAGGTTCAATCTTTGAAACAGGCGATGATAACATTTTTATATCGAGTTTTAGTTAAACTGATGGATTTCATTAGGAAATAAATTAAAACTGTATTATTTAAAAAATTCTTAACGGTTGTAATCTTTCATATAATTTTTCCCTTCACTTAAAGACACTGAGGAATGTTTAACTATATTGATTATTGACTAGACAAACCATGACCTGTTATGTCAACGTGTGTACATTTTTAAAAAATGAACAATATATATCCTTCTTTTCTTTATTTATATCATTTATGTACCTCATCCTCTTAACTTCTCTAACGTTGCTGTTGATACTACTACTACTTTAGTCTTTTCAGTTTCTTCTTTATTTATGCCATTTATTTACATGGTTTTCTTACACTAATGCTATAATTATTACGACTCCTTAAACTCCCCTCTTATCACCGCTTCATACTTTCTCTTTTTATCTATGAGTTGGGCCAGACCCCAAACTTTTATGATCATTGACAAAAATTGAAAAATAACACATAACCATATATATATATATATATATATACATATATATATATATATATACATATATGTGTGTGTGTGTGTGTGTGATTTGAAGAATGAAATGTCCAGTTGTAATTAATTAGTGAAATATTATAAATATAATGAAAATACAAAATATTGATTCATGACTAATTTTTTATAAATCGGAAGAAATTTCTAAATTGTTTTTTTTTAATCTTTAGAAAGATCAAATTAATGCAGAAAAATGTCAAAGATTTTATTTGTTTTTTTTGGAAATAAAAATCTGTGCAAAAAATGAAGTTTAAATCATTGAATTTAGATAATCGTATTTACATATATATTTATTTTCTTTTGTTTTTATAGGTAATCGAGTTTAAAAATAATTTGTGGAAAATATAAATTTCTAACTGAAACAAGAAAATGGAAAACGCTGCAGCCTGAAATATTGGGGAAAATGCAGATGTAAAACAGACATATGGTACCTTGCAGTATAACATATATGTCACATAAATATATGTATATATTCCGTATAAAAATATCACATTTAGCTCAATGTGTTCAAGCTATTATAAACATTCCTGGGAAAATAAATGACAGTTTTGTCACTGAGAAATGAAATTGCTGTTTGCAAATACAATTTGGAGAAAAGTCGTTTTCGTTATATGATATTGTTTTAGAGAATTTATATTTGCATTGTAATATGAAGTTTCATGTTATTATGAGTCTGATTTTTCAGAAAAGAGAATCCATATTCTAGTAAAATATCAAATTTAAGGCATCATATGGAAGAACAAATTGAGAAAAAGCTATTCTCGTGTGAAATATGCGGAAAAGCATTTTCTCAGAATGGTACATTAAATCGACATATCCGAACACACACTGGAGAGAAGCCATATGCTTGTCAAATGTGTGGGAAATCATTTTTGGAGAAAGGTAATTTAAATCATCATATCCGAACACACACTGGAGAGAAGCCATTTTCTTGTAAAATATGTGGGACTTCCTTTACAGGAAAATCACACTTGAAATGCCATATGAGAATACACAGTGGAGAGAAGCCACATGCTTGTGAAATATGTGGTAAATCATTTTTACAGAAAAGTAATTTAAATCAACATATCAAAACGCACACTGGTGAAAAGCCATTTTCTTGTAAAGTGTGTGGGAATTCCTTTACAAAGAAGACAAACTTGAAAAAGCATATGAAAATACACACTGGAGAGAAGCCATTTTCTTGTGAAAAATGTGGTAAATCATTTTCTAATGAAAGCGAGTTAAAACTACATGTCAGAGCACACACAGGAGAGAAGCCACATTTTTGTGAAATATGTGGGATGTCATTTTCGGTGAAAAGTAATTTATATCAACATATCCGAATACACACTGGAGAGAAGCCATATTCATGTGATATCTGTGAAACTTCCTTTGCAGAAAAATCAAACTTGAAAATCCATATGAGAATACACACTGGAGAGAAGCCATTTTCTTGTGAAATATGTGGGATGTCATTTTCAACAAAAGGTAATTTAAACAGTCACATACGAACCCACACGGGAGAGAAGCCATATCCTTGCAAAGTGTGTGGCATTTCTTTTGCACAGAAATCAGTCATGACGAATCATATGAAAATACACACAGGAGTTAAGCCATTTTCATGTAAGATTTGTAGTTCTTCATTTTTAAGAAAATCAACATTGGTAGCTCATACACGTATTCACACTGGTGAGAAGCCATATTCTTGTGAAGTTTGTAGGAAATCTTTTTCAGAAAAGCACCAATTAGTAATGCATATTAGAAAACATACTGGAGAGATGCCATATTCCTGTAAAGTCTGTGGTAAATCATTTTCAAGAAAATCAAATTTGAATGTACATGTACAAATACACACTGAGAAGCATGGGGCAGTAGATCAGAAGCTCTACAGATGTGACAATGGGAATGGTGAGGGACCATCATGAACATCTATCCCAACACACTTTAGTCACTTGCTGAAAACTTTGGTGGAGTCATGCTGGAAAAAACTAATGAGACCTACGACGAACCAGCAACCCAATTGTGAAAAAAAGAGAGCATTACACAAAAATAGAAATCAAAACCAGTAAACAAGGATGGCAACAACATAAGAGAGCAGGAAAGTTTTTGGAAGAGCTTAACCAAGAATATATGGTCAAAGAGGTTTCACTTCAATGGCTCAAGAATGGCAGACTTCCATTTGATGAGGAAAGAATTACTATAGCTGGACAAGACCCAGGCTTACTTACAAATAAATTTAAAAAATGGTTGGTCTCTAAACAAAGGGTTAGTGTAGATTTTGACACTGCACAATTGAGAGCCCAACTCACCTAATGTCTGGATGCTAGATCCAACTAGCTGATGGGCACTACACTGTCCGCCACAACAAAGGAATATCTGTGGAGAGATGCAGCTCGACAAATCGCTGAACATCTGGGAACATGAACCATCACTCATAACATCAAACAGGAAGGTAACAATATTCTATGATAAAGATATGAAGGCAGGCAGATACATAAAAGAGAAAGCCATCAAGCCAGACATTGTTATCTGGAATAAACCTGAAAGGACTGCTCTTATTATAGATGCAACCGTCCCAAATGAATATGGCCTCGATAGAGCCAAATGCAAGATCAACAAATATCAGGACCTCAAGAATGAATTAAAAGCAACATGGTCTCTAAAGGAAATAAACATTATACCGGTTATGGTAAGTGCCACTGGCCTAATAAAAAAACATTCAAAATTATTTAGACACAATCCCTGGAAGACCAAGCTGTTGTGAAATACAGATATCAGCCCTAAAAGAGACAACGTCTATCCTAGAAAGAGCCCTCAGACATAAATTTAAATCACGCGGAAATCAAGTGTTAGCTCCAGCAAGGAGTCGCTTGATCTCTTCAAACTGACTGAAATAAAACTTTTAAAAATAAGAATTTGAATTACCTATTAGACACCATCATCTAGTGTCTTCGGTCTCTCTATACAAGGGTTTGTCAGGAAAACCTGACCTGAGGATACTTCACAATGCAAGTAAACTCTGACTACACATTCAAAATAAAATAGTATTTACAGCACAACAAAGATCCTCTCAGAACTGCTATACACTTGCTTGTACAGGAATGGTGCACCTTCTAGTGATGTTACTTACTTAAAATTACAAAACTTAGCTGGATACTCCACCAGACTAGATGAATTCATGTACTGGAATCCGGTAAGACCAAGAGACTATAAGAAAACTATACTATAACGTAGTTAACTGGTCAACTGGGGAGAAAAAAATTATTGTTCTTAACTTCTTTACTTAATGTTTGAGAAATAAAGGAGAACTTTAATAGAATATTCGAATATCTATGTATCTCATATAGTAATCAAGTGTTTGTCCCAGGAAGGGGTCCCTTGATTTCTGAGAACTTCGACTGAACTAAAAAGTCCCTTATAATTCCGGCCTAAACAGAGATGAGAGAGAGAAGAGAACTAAATACTAAAGTCTGAATTTTCCACATTGTTAATAAAACTGCATACCGTTTAATATGTTTGTCAAATCAACGGTCAAATCAACTTTTGGTTGAACTGAGAATAATCGGTGACTAATCTTTCTCTCTTTTTTTCGAGCATGTGTATTCTTGTTGTTTTCCTTCTCTTGCTGACGTTTGCCTTTCTCGATTTTTGTAACTGCGAGGGAGAAGTTAGTAGTTGGATTTTTCTTCCCCGCGCTGCAGTCGTGTTGCAAGTCAGCTCGACCTTTTGAGTTTGTTTTTCAGAAGCCAAAATGAATAAATGCTAGTTATATATTTTTATTGATAAAATAGTGTTTGCTACTTTATTAAAAAAGAGTAAAATTTTCAGTCGCTAGTCCTGCAGCCCAGCTAATTAATTCTTTGGAAAGAATAATTGATGCCTAACATGGCAAGCAAACCAAACCATCCAACAGCAGAATCACCCATTCGGATTGTACAAGACTATTGCATTTAAGGATCTTTGACAACGTGTCCTTAAACGTGTAAGCAATTGTATTGCCACTGTTCAATAGAGCAGGTCGATTTTGGAACTGTGGTAATGCGATGGTAATGATAGTTGGAGTTTGCCATGATATCGTTACCGTAAAGGTTGGAAATTAGCGCTTTCACATGCTCTTTCGGTAATCAGTGAAAGATGTACCGCCGTCAAAAAAGTCCGTACTGTTAGGGAAATAAAAAATTTTAAATGTCATTTAAAAAAGATTTTGTCAACTAAATTATTTACATTGTTCTCAATCAAATAAAAATAAATAAGGATTATAAATAATGAAAAATATTCACTTGTAAAGGCAAAATGAAGATTAAATATACAGTGTTTAGTAAACACAGTATTTTACTGTTTACGTAAGTAACAGCAATAAAAAACAGCTTCCTTTTTATTTCTCATGAAATTCAGGATTTGTGATTTTTCAGTAGAAAACAAATTAGACTCATTTTAATTATCAATAAAACACCATTAAACCGAAAAATGTCTTCATTTTAATGATAAAATAAAATATAGTTTGTTTATTAATAGTGTCTCTGAAACTTTCTTTATTGATTATTATCTAAGCTTACACTGTTTTAAATGCGTGCTGTTATTATTGTTTATAAATTGTATGAAATATTGACCGTTGTTAGATTTTAATTGTAAAAATAATTAGTAATTTTGTATTTTTATGCAAGAAACTTAATTTTTTGAAATAGAAAGGAAAAAAGCTTGTTTAATCGACATAATTTTATATTTTAAGTGTATCTGGCATTTGTTTTTCTCTGCTGAAGAAAGTATATTTCCATTTTTAGGTAAGTAATACAGTTTCGTTTTTTTATTTTTTTTCGTGTTTCAAATTAAATTGTATCAATGAAGTTAGTATTAAAATATCGTAATGTTTCAGTTTTGTATTAAAAAATATAGCTGATACTATGTTATACTCGACATACTTTGAGATGATTTTTGACGCTTTTTAAGTTATTACCCACCACTTGTTTTTGCATTTTTTATGGACCATTTTTTTCTGTGTAAACTTACCGGTTATGTCGCTAGAGAAATTTGTTTTTTTAATATTTTACCCAATATTAGATTTTAGAGTGGGGATAACTTTCCCATATAAATTTAACGTAAAATGATCACTCACTTCATGACCATCATACTAAAAAAATACCCAACACTTGTGTTTGCATTTTTTTATGGACCATTTCTTTTCTGTGTAAAATTATGGATTATGCCACTAGAGAAATCCGGGTTATTTGGTGTTTTTACCTAATATTTTAGATTTTAGAGTATTTTTTGTAGTGTGATGGTCATGAATTGGGTGATCATTTTACATTAAATATATTTGGGAAAGTGATCCCCCACTCTAAAATCTAAAATATTGGGTACAAAAAAGTAAAAAACAGGATTTTACCATAACTCAAACAGTATTGAGACTCTGTTTAAATGGTCCTGTCATTTCAAGCCACAATTTTAGATGCAGCCTAACTCTAACTCAAGCACACTATCATTAAAGCTAACCAAAACTCCTTAGCATAATTGTCAGCCATATTTTTAATATGAAACTAGAAGATATTACAAATCAAACCGTTTTAGACTCATTCATTTATTTTCTTTTTTTTCAGATAAAAATGTCTGTAAAAGAATGTTCTGTTTTAACTTGCAGTAAGAGTTCCAAAAGATTTTCTGGTCCACCTTGTCCTTTGGATAAAACGAACCCCCAACTTTACGACAAGTTATCCAGTGTAGTTATTTCCTTGAAAATACCTACCCCCATTTTCAAATAATGATATTTCTAAATTGATTACAAAGGAAATAATCAATATTTAGCAAGAAGTGAACCCACAATTGCCTTTGTTAAGGGAATATTATATAGGGCAGAAGGTAAAAGTATATTGCTTTAAGAGGGTCAAACTGATTAACAGGAAAACTCTTACTGCACCCAAAGTGAAAATAATTAAGGAACAGCTGGACAAATCATTTGATATTTCTTTCATGTTCCTACAAACTGCCTGTCTTAAGATGTGATGACTTTGCCGTAAAGATCAATACAGAAAATTGCCAAACAAGGCATAGTCTGCACTTGTCCTCCTAACAAGAAGGTAATATAAATTTTATGGTTGTTTTTTGTTTGCATTTTTTTCATTTGAACTAATTCATGTTCCAAATTTCAATATTTAAATTAATTGAAAAATATTAATTTACTTCTGATAATCTTCCTTTTTCTAGTAAATAATATTGTGATATTTTCCTTAGTATTTGTCATGTATGGTAGATCTGTTATTAAACACATTCACATTTTGAAATTTCAGGTTCCCATTGAAGAGAGAGAACATTTAAAAGATCAGAGAGAGAAAACAGGACCAAAAGGCAGTAATATATATATATGTGTACTACTGCAACCAAATACACCTTATCAAGTAGATGAACAATTAATTAAAAAATATTATACATAAACATATCTCCCTACTGACAAAAACAATAAACTTTGTTTCACTATTTACTATAAAAAATTTAAAACAACTAACTTATTAATAAAAAATAACTCGACGTTGGGGGACGGTTTGCTAAAAACTAGTAATGCTCTATATGTGTTTAAATGCCCAATGGGAGAATGTGTCTCCAAAAACAACACATATATTGGTATGACTAGGACTAGTATCTCTCGTCGCCTTACATGTCACCTCTCCCCCATAGCTCTATTTACCAACACTTAGTAGAACACGACACCTGAAAAAAAGAATTCAGTCAAATCACTGCAATCCTCACTGTCTCACACTTGCATCTCTACATAATTGAAGTCTTACTCATTCAAGCAAACAAACCCACCATCAATCAAGCTCAGTATGAGGGAGAAAATATACTAAAATGCCTTTAATATATAAAAAAAAAATTTTTTATCGAGTTTCTCAATAAATTCACCAGTTTTAGTTTGCATAACTACTCACATTCCTGATGAAGACTCATGGGAGTCGAAAACGTTGGCAGTTTGGGTGAGTTCCTATTCACACTCGAACAGAACATTAGATCATTAGTCAGTCAACAGGAAAAGATGGATTCAAAAAGAAACAAACAGGAATCGTCCCTGTTGTTTAATCAAAAATGCATCAATATATCTGTATGCATATATATGTATATATATTTATGTATGTACATGCATGTATATATGTATGTATATGCATGTATATATGTATGTATATGCATGTGTATATGTATGTATATGCATTATATGTATGTACACATATATATATATATGGGTATATGCAGGGCTTTACGTGCTCCACTACTTTTGGAGCTGCTCCTGCTCAAACGCCCAAAACTGGAGCTGGCTTCTCTCACGCTCCCCATTTTCTAAAAGGAGCCGTTCCAGATCAAACTCCTATAAAAAAGGAGTGGTTCTTTTTCAGCGCTCCATAATGAAAATGTACCTTCTTTCATAAATGTTATATTCTGCTAATGAGTAATCGAAGGATATGGGTGGGGATGTCACTTTAAGTGTAATACTGTAAGATAATATTTGACAAAATCTCGCCAATATTTTGAAATGTGCTAAGGGTGATGGGAGAACATGTCGGACGAACCATGAGTAACTTTTCGTTTCCTGAGGTAAAAAATAGAAATAGAAAAATCCCTGAAGTATTTTAAAACAATTTTAATTTTCATTACATTAACAACCTATTTTTTCCAGGGGAGGAAAATTTGACCCGATATTTTTTCTATTTATTTTGGAAGAGAATTTAGATTGGTGTTAAGTAAATAAAGTTTTACTTTTAAATATTTTTATTTTTAAAAGAAAATATTTCTCTGTGGGAGAGACAACCAAGGCAACATTAATCGTCGTGCGGTTGTTTGTTTTAAGAACGTAACTATATTTAATAATGTATGTTATTATTTATCACAGAGAAATGCGCAAGTACTTTTAAACAAATCGAGTTATCCATTTTTTTTTCAATAGTACAATTTGGGGCGAAAAAAAACATTGAAGTTTATTTTTTAAAGATTGAATAAAAAAAAAAATATTTCATAAGTTGGCAAAAAAATATCAATAAATTGTCAATAAACAATTCATAGATCCATTTAATGTCTTAAAATTTCATACAAAATATCTGGCCTAGACCTTGAGAATTGAAAAAATATCAGGTCAAATTTTCCTCCCTCGAAAGATTAACTGGAGCAAGTTTAACTAGGTCGGGCGAAAACATTTATTAGAATTAAAAATTTAAATAAAAAAGGTGAAAACATCTATATTTTAAATCTATAATAAAAGCAAACTGTTTACAATTTTAATAATTGATAATAGATTTTTTTCAAGATAAAGAAAGATATCTAATCTACTTTCGGTTCTAAAAAAACAACAAATTAGTCAGAAAGTCTAATTTTTTTTAATTAAAATTTAAGAAATTTTCTTTCATTTAATTAAGTTTAAACATCGTTTTAATTGTAGAATAGGGATCGCTGTTTATTTTCGCTCATTTCGCTTGGTATTCGCACACATTTTGAATGAAACTGATTGTTGGTCTTAATTGTATTTTTGGTCCTGAAATAAAATTCTCATTTACTGTTTAAAGTGTTGAGAATCTAACTTTAATTCCAGGTTTTAATCGCTGGCGGCCATGTTGGCTTTTATTGTTTTTATTTTCCTTGAACTAAAGATATTTTTTTTCTTTGGACAAAAGATATTTTTACTGCTTTAGCATTTTATTACACAGAAAAAACAAACTTTGAACATTCTATTTACAAAAGCAAGTTTTAACGGAATTAAACGAATTTAAAAGAAAACATGAAAAGGTTAAAACATACTAGTTGTGAATTTAAGAATAACAAAATATTGACAAAAAGACGGCGGTAAAAATGTGGCATAAAAGCTCAATTAAAATGAAAAGATAAATTGGCTTATTTATTCTATCATAAACACAAAAAAGTGCAAATCTTTAAGAAAATAACTTCAAAGAAATCTATAGACTCACTGGCGCATTTGAAGACATTAGGTGCCAAATTGTCTTCTGCCTTAAGAAAAAAGTCCTATCAAAAATGTAACATGTAGATGTGAAAAAACCTGGAGAAGTTCAGTTTTTATTTCCATGTGTAACTATCTCGTTCTTTCTCCCTCTCTCTTCCTCTCTCTCTCCCTATCTCATATACATTTACCAAATATATAATTTTTAAAATAACTCAAAGAGTTTAGCTCAGACTTTTTCTTTTCTTTTATATTGTTGAATAAAAACTGATGTTTAAAAAAATCAAATAATTTTGGAGCGCGGAGCGATAAAACCACCGCTCTTTAGTCTCAAATGGAGTTGCTCCCGCTCCACTCCAGCTGAATATAAAATGAGCCCTCCTCTCCTTCGCTCCAGCAAACAGGAGCATGCTCCTTTTTGAAGGACTCGGTAAAGCCCTGGGTATATGTGTGTATATATATGTATGTACATGTATATATATATATATATATATATATATATATGTGGGTATATGTGTATATATATGTATGTACATGTATATATATATATATGTGTGGGTATATATATATATATTTATATATATGTAAATAGATTTCGAGTACAACAAAATGGTAAGATAAATTTCAAATTAATCTGTATAAAAAAGAAAAATAAGATTTATGTCACACAAAGTGCATTTTATCTTGCTTTAATATTTTAAAACTGGGTAAAATTGTCGATTTCCAACTAAAATGGCGGACAATAAATCGGCAGACACATAACAAGAGACTTGCATGGACTTCCCAACAACCACTCAAGCATACACACTGTTAAGCGAACACCCTCACACGCAAGTTAGTACATAAATTCTCTAACAAAACCTGTAGTCCGGAGAAGCACATACACAAATGCTCATGTACACAAGTTCACAGATACATACACTCACTTATTAAGTATGCATGTTAAATGAAAGTGTGTATATTTAAGTGCATACACACACATACTCTCATATTGCCGGAAATGTCTCTGGACTTTGCCAATCCTTTTCAATCTGGAGACTTCTTGCTTGTCACTATCAACGATTACAGCCGGTTCCCAGGCGTTGAGGTGCTCTTCTGCTGAAAGAGTGGTTATTTCTTGCTGGGTGCAATGTTTGCCACAGAAGGCTACCCTGTCATTGTCAAATAAAAAGGGCAGGAATTTAAAGACTTTGCCACACTGTTAAGATACCGACACACAAAAATCACAATTTTGTGACATGAGGCAAATTGAGATGCCGACTGATTCATGAGAATTCTAAATTAATACATCTAGAGTTCCAACTGAAAACACATCTGTCCAATTTCCTAAGGAATCCTCTCCCCATAGCCCAACTAAATACTTTCTATTTGAACCTCTCATTAGAAGGAAAATAAATATCAGCATATCTGTTGCTCTCCAAAAGATTATACCAGATAACAAAGAAGAATGTGTGAAAAGATGAAAACCTATGCAGACATAAGAAGACAGACAGACAAAGTTATCCCCACCATCCAAACTTGTGACAGCACAAAAAGATTACCAAATCACTTGGAACTCTTCTCTCTTCAAGCGGATAGATCCAGACGGTTTTCCTGGAGAAGGTGTAGATTGAGAATATGAATGCCACACACTTCCACAATCAGAAAGGCCTTCTGAAGTATCTACAACACCAAGACACAACTCACCACAAGTTAGACACAATCTGTTGCGGAAAAAATCTTTTAAGCTTAATTCTGACAAACTGTATAAAAAATAACAAAAAAATAAAATCAGATATATTGTCACAAAAACAAAGCCTATCCCATAATTCATTACATTCACAGTTTATGTTTCTCTGTCTCCACGAATACACAACATAGTAGTAGTAAGATAAATTAACAATCATCCCCCTCTTTTCTGATACACATATGCATGGACTCTATACATTCATGCTTTAACCATGAACATGAGGAAAATAACCCGACTTAATTCTAATAGCTTACTTCTTACAAGTCTGAACTTACACATAAATAAATGACTAAAATTGTTTGTATTAGTGTGGTTAGGCAAGCAATGAAAATATGTTCACCACATGCAACCTCAACAAACTTATCGTCCTTAACACACGCCATTTCCAAATACCCCAATTAGAGACATGGGAACTCCTGACTGTAACCAACTATAAATGTCAATGTCGGTGTTGATGTCAATGATTATTCCCCTTTTAAACAACCAACACATGTAAAAAAAACTTCAGTAACTTACACTGGGTTCTTCCAGAGCTTGTTGATATGTATGAAAATGATCCCCCACCTCGGCAATATAGACATCTCCGAAATACTAGCTGCAATAATGTGCATGAAGGCCATCAATCACAAATCCATGGGGCAGTACTGCCATATCTGCCGTCAGGATAGAATAATAGAGGAAATCCATTCCGGATATGCTACATCACATCCATGAAAAACATATATCTATCGAGAGACGAAACGTCCAATAGCATAACCTATAAGAAAAGTGTCAGCATGAAGTGCTACGTCTGTGCTACCCTCTAGTCTATTCCAAGGAATTGATGAGGTTTCGAACAACCTTAGTAGTGGTTGTTAGGACATTATAGCTCCAGAAAGTTCAACATTTGTGAACACTAAATATGACCCCAAATATGCGGACCACTCTTTAAACTGATGATAGACACAGACCTAATTTTGATTGGCGATTACGCTGCTATTCCATATATTACAGTTCCATTGTTCAAAACTTGAGAACACCACCTTACCGGTGGTATACCAAGATGGCACACACCTTGGCCTTCACACTGCCATCACAATACCCCATCCATTGACAATACTGTGAATCAAGATGTGTTTGCTTAGAAGTCTGAGAACTAATCTGCATCGGGAAGCCTGTCACATGGTACCATAGAATGGTTACCTGTAAAAAGAATTGTGACCTTATGTCGCACATTAGACTTACAGGCTTTAAATCCAACAGTACCAGCAGAACTGGTATTCAGTTACCATTTCACTTAGCTACAACATCCCTGCAAATAAGAAAAATCAAAATTATTTGATTACTTGAATTGCTATCGCTTTCCCCTTGTTCATTACAACCTGGGGCTATTATCAATATTGTACCACCTCATAAGGATACATTTTGGTGTTCGATAGTTATTCAAGACTATATGGCAACATTCCTTCAATTTCCCCCAACTAAACCAAGTGTATTGACAACACATATGCGGGTAGATTCCCTGAGCAGAAGTAAAAAGCTTATCACCCTGTACAAAAAAGGTGAACTATACTATTCAATTTAGTCAGATATTTAGGTATCTTATTTAGTCAGAGATTAGCATTTAACAAGGGCATAGTTGTTTAATTATCATATTCTCCTCTATAATAAAGACCAATGTCTCTCATGTTATGCATAAGGTTTTGAGGAAGAGAGAGTAAAGGTGTGAAGTGTCAAAAGAAGTGGCAGCCATGAAAATGAAAGTGGTGAAGAATATTTAACTAAAAGTCTCTGTTTCTTATAATAATTATTATCATCATTATTTGTATAATTTTCTATTATAAGTATCATTATAGATTTTACGTTTAAATTGTTTCAACATATAAAATGCATTTGTGATGAATAAGTTGTTCCATGACATTTTGGCAGTAGGCCAACTGCTTTAGTAATGTTTCCATTACAAATTAAGAACTGTGTTTAATCATTTTGCTATAATATTTATAATTTTATTATGACACAATTATTGAGGGCATCCAGTTTAATATAAGTTTTATTTAACAAACAACAAACTAATAAAACACAAAAAGAGTAGGTAGAATAGCACTACAGACATCCAATTTACAGTGAAATGGATTTTGACATTACTCGCAAACAACTTATCTTTACTTTAATATGTTTTATAACTTTGCAAAAGACAAAGAAAAAGCAATCTACTTGTGTCATATGCTTCACTTTACTACTATGCAGAATGAACAAACATATGAGCTCCCAGAAAGGATTTTCTCTAAAAAGGGAGGAACCCTGACTTTAAAAGGAATAAGATTTATGTTGTCAGTGTTTTAATATGAAAATTCATAATAGATTCTGTTTGAAATGATGTACCACAAAGCTAATAGGAAAATAGGATCTCTTTGTATGTATGTTTGGCCAACTTGCATTTTTTTAAATATAATTTATCACATACTTTACACAAATCTGGCTTCTATTTTTAAAAAAATTCTTATCTTTTTCTTTTGCTGGGGATGGGGCATCCTACTGGATGCCACACATTCACCTGCTATTTCTCTCCTATGTTTTCTCATATGAATTATTAAATGTTGCTTGCTTGAACAGGAAAATACTCACACACTTAAGAAAATGGCTTATCCCCAGTGTGTATCCGGATATGTTTGGTTAATTTACATTTCTCTGAAAATGATTTATTACACATTTCACAGGTATATGGCTTCTCACCAGTGTGTATTCTCATATGAGTTTTCAAGGGTGACTTCTGTGCAAAAGAAGTCCCACACAACTCGCAAGAATATGGCTTCTCTCCTGTATGAGTTCGGATATGTTGATCTAAATTTCTTTTCTCCGAAAATGATCCTTTGCATATATCACAAGTGTATGGCTTCTCTCCAGTGTGTATTTTCACATGTGTTTTCAAGGATGACTTCTGTGTAAATGAAGTCCCACACAACTTACAAGAATACGGCTTCTCTCCAGTATGTGTTCGGATGTGTTGATTTAAATTCCTTTTCTCAGGGAATGATTTACTACATATTTCGCACACATAGGGCTTCTCCCCAGTGTGTATTCTCATATGTGTTTTCAAGGATGACGTCTGTGTAAATGAAGTACTACAAACCTTACAAGAATATGGCTTCTCTCCAGTATGAGTTCGAATATGTTGATCTAAATTTCTTTTCTCCGAAAATGATTTATAGCATACTTTACAAGTATATGGCTTCTCTCCTGTGTGTATTCTGACATGATTTATCAAGAGTGATTTTCGTATAAAAGAAGCACCACACACCTCACAAGAGTATAGCTTCTCCCCAGTATGATTTTGTATGTGTTGATTTAAATTCCCTTTCTCTGAAAATGACTTACCACATATTTCACAAGAATATGGCTTTTCCCCAGTGTGCGTTCGGTTATGAATTGTTAAGTAGGACTTCATTGTAAAAGAAGCTCCACATACTTCACAAGAATATGGCTTCTCTCCTGCATGTATTTGGATATGCCGATTTAAACTACCTTTTTGCGTAAATGTCCTTCCACATACTTCACAAGAAAATGCCTTCTTTTCAATATGTGCTCCCATGTGATGCTTTAATTTTGACATTTTAGTTGAATGTAGGTTCTCTCCTGTGAAATATTGGACTTTTCACTGAAAACAGATTTCATATATTAGGGCAACATATCATTTGTATTCTGTGTTAATTTATATATTTCAAACAGTAAGTATTCCCTCATTTTCCAAATATTCCGTTGCCAAATCAAATGATATATATATATATATATATATATATATGGTATTTTGCAAGGGTGTACTATGGCTTTCTTGAAAGTTTTAAATGTTTAAGAAGTTTCAGTCTTCAATGTTTTTATTTTCCTTTCGCCATCCATTTAAATGTTTGAAAATGTATTTTTCTGACAATATCTACAAAAGAAAAAAGATACATTATGATATGCAGTTTCTAAATTTTAATAAGATTATCTTAATTTGCAAATTAATATTTCATTTTATGCACAAATTTATCTTGGAGAAAAAATGTTTCGGAATTTTTTAGATAATGCTTTATAATTTGTATTATTTGGTTTATTGACTACTATTCTCATCTTGGATGTTATTCTCACAATGTTTTGGCACATGTAACCTCTAACCTTCTTCAGGTGCGTCTTTTTAAATTCGAGAATCTATAGAACTTCAAACGAAACTTTTTATTGTATCCACAGGGTAGCTTGCTCTTGTTCTGTCAGCTGTGACCAGATAAATGTTCTAAGTTACTCGTAATTTTATTTTTAGTATCGCCTGTACTGAGGATTGGACCTTCAACCTCCAGAATACATGTATCATGTACGGCATTCATCCTGGGCAGGTTGGACCAGCTTCCTCCTTTATGAGAGTATCAAATTCCCCAGTGGCATGTATATCCCGGTTAAGGGAGATGACAACATTAGGTTTTTGCAGTTCTTGCAGGCAGGTGCCGACGTCCTCCTACATAGAGCGCCTGGTATTCCCAAATGGTCACCCATCTGGTACTGACCAGGCTCAACATTGCTTAATTTCGATGTTCTAATGAGAACCGGTGTGTCAACGTGATTATGTGGTATATAACCCAAGAATACTGACAGTTAAAGATGATTATATTCGGTGCACCATGAGTCCTTGCAATTACTATTTATCAAGTGAAGCACAAGATCAGGGCTGTAATCGAACACAGGTGGATGAATCCCACAAATAGACTGTTATAACTGCAAAAATATATCGTTAGAAGGGCTAGGTTGATTCTAGATGGCAGTTTATATAGAAGGGAGAGAAAAAGCATACAATCAAGTTTGGGACAAACTTAACTCGAGATATGAGACTTTTTATACGGCAGTGTGCCTTCAGACAAAAACTGCACAAGTGGCCGAGAAATGCAACTTAGGGATTTTAGTGACTTCTTACAGTTATATAAGCAAGCTATGTTCCATATCAGAGATTTGCAAATACTTAATGACTGTAACGAAAAACATAAACATCTGTTCATACTACCAGATTTTATAAGGTCCAGATGGACCCACTATGCAACTGAGGATTCTCCCAGCTTCAATAGATTCACCCACCTTATATGTAAGGAAGCATGAATAGTGTGCAACCTGGTATAATCAGTTCTCACAGTAAAGTACCAGAGGGAAATACATTTGGGTAAATAAAACACCCAAAGTCCGACATTCTCGTTATCAACATGAATAGGACAGCCACTACAGACAGTTAGAAGGATTATGAAGCACCTAACCCAAATGTAAAATCCATGTTGACAAGAAAGTTATGCCAGAAACTAGCAGAAAAGTCTGCCAAAGAGAAGAGAAAGTTTGTGGTTTGTATATCTTCGAAAAAAACATAACTCAAAAGACTTGAAGAAAACATCCAACTCTTTGCGAAAATTGTCCCTTAGCAACTGGTCCTTCTGTACAAAGCGGCTTATGGAGTCAAGGAAATAATACCTCATTCTCATGTGCCATGAATGAGGGTGGTGGTGGTGTGAGTACTTCCATGATAGTCTCATCACCTAGCATCTCCACTTTGGAAACCCTTGATTTACACACGGAGCAGTTACACATTTTCTGACTAAGAAATGTGTCAGGGATTACAAGCAAAAATTGAATCATTAAAGTTAAGCCTTTCCACCATGATTGGCAACAATTTTCTTATCAACAGTAACAGAGTCACTTGGTTGACAGTAAAAGGCTTTTTCTCAGATATCTGCATCGACCTACCTCTTGTTTACGCCAGAGATTCCATATCACTTGGACACTTGCACATCCCTATGCAATAAATAGGTCATAAGTGGAACCTTATGTTATCCAGACTGTCATGGAATTTCCACCACTGAGTCCATTAACCTGCCTCAAAGCATTTGAGGCTGACTTTGCATACATGGGACTGAGACAGAAAAGTCTATCTCAAGACATCCAGTTTCTAAACATTCTAAAGACAAACACTCATATAAAAGAATATGGTCGTATTGAAATGTCCCTTCCATTTAAATTTTGACCAAATTTTCCAGATAATAGGAAGTGTGCATGCATCTGACTAAGATACCTTAAAAGAAAAATGGATAATGATCTTATTTTCTGTTAAGTATTACACAATTTATGGAGGGTATCTCCAAGGATGAAGACATCAAGACGTAGGGTAACGTTAACGAACGACCAGAAACTGAATGTGTTGTACATTCCTCATCAAGAGGTCTATCACTAAACTAAACTAGAATAAAAAAAACAGGACCGGATCTCACAATTAGAATGACTGGCATATTGTGCAAATTCCGGAAGCACCCAATGGTTATCATGTGTAGAGAAATGTTTCTTCAATTCCATGTCAGTAAGGAAGACCAAGATTAATTACGGTTCCTTTGGTTGAAGGACGTTGACACAAATTCATAACTTGTGGAATACCGCATGAAGTTCATCTTTTTTGGAGCAGGATTATTCCCAGGCTGTGCCAATTATAGTTTAAATTACTTTGCAAGGCAAAGTGAGAAAAAATACCTAGCAGATAATTTCTTCCAGAAGTACTTCTATGATGGTCTCATGAACATAGAATCTGTCAAGAAAGCTAGTGAAGCATTCTATATGTGCTAGGAGAAATCTGCACTTCCATAAACTTATTTCATAGAGAAGAAGCGTTCTTGCATCAATTGATGTCACTAAACATGACATTCTAGCAACACAGAGAGTGTTTGGAATAGAATGGGACAGTAACGGTGATACCTTTATTTTTAGGATTTTACTTACAGACAAAACAATACGATGTGGCAGTCTTTTGAGGGTTTACGGCACTTTGATTTTTATCTTAATTCTACTTACAGACAAACTAACCACACAACATGGAATTCTATAGTTGCTGAGCATAGAGGCAATAAAATCTCCAGGCTAAATATCTATCTTGGAGTCAGGGGATGTCAAATTTCCTGATGAGCCAGTTTCTGTTTGCACAGCTTGGCCAGCAATTGTCATTTTTAGCAGAGTTTGACCAACCACGAAATGAATGGACTGTGACAGAAATGGGCAGAATGCAAGGCGCCTGACAAGCTGCAAAACTGTTTCACAGAGTATTCGATTTTGGCAACAGTAAGAGAATATTTGCTCACGTTGATGGCTGTCGTCCAGCAGAATAAATCAAGTGCGCCCTGTAATGGACTACAGAAAACTCAACCTCCATGTGGAGGCATACACAACAGATGCTTATGTTTGCATCAGCAAACTGAGGGAATGGAGACAGCTAGGATCAAATGTAGCATTGCTGGATCTCTGATCTGCTTATCTTCAAGAGATCACTTTGGCCCTACCAGACCATCGTTTTCCATAGAAGAAGATACTGTTTAACGAGGGTGGGGATTTGGTCTGAATATGGCTCTGCAAAAGATGAGGTCCATTGTGAACGCAGACACACAAAGATCAAATAAAGAAGGTGACTTCAGCTTATATTGATGATGTGCATGTGAATGAAAGTAATAATAATTCCATAACATATGTCTTGCTTTGTACTGCCCAGGAAAACTCTGAGCCGACCAAAGGATGGAGCCGCGGTGCTTGGCGTGACTGTCTGAGGAGTAGACAATGCCCTGCTTTGGAAACGTGGGAATGACTTGCTGGACGTCCCTGACATTATAAAGAGATGAAAGGTCTCTCTCTGCAGAAAGCTTGTTAGGCATCTTCTAGTGATCTTCTGGCAGCGAGTAGCAACTAGTGTCATCAAACGATGGGCAAGCGCAGTGACAAGATTTGATGATCGAACCGAGGATGCCCCATTGAGATGTATGCTAATGGAGACTATTAACAAAGTGAGTCAAGGAGATACATGCAAAGGTCAATGGTGGTTCAATGGTGAAGAGATTGACATGTGAGTTGACACAAGTTCCTTAGCCATAAGTGTCCTGCTTGAATTACATGAGACCGTGATTGAAAATGTGTTGTGTGTGGCCAGAAATAGACACACACAACTCATTAATCTCGGGAATTTTGATGCTATTGTAAAGGGAGTAAATCTTGCTATACACTGGGAGAATACATCTTTACAACTGAAGACTGACTCCTTGTGACAAATCCTGAGGCTAAGGTTGTTAGTGAAATGCTCATGTGAAGACAGTTGCAAACCATTTCAGATTTTGTCAGAAAGTACACACTAGTGGTATATGTTGCGCTTATCAGGTCTGGTCAAAATAAAGCCAATATGATCACTAGAGTCTTGTAGATGTGAGTGACGCCAATAAGGAAGGAAGCCGAGCCTATGTCACTGATATGTTCGACCACCAATAACAGCATAGAGCTGAGCCAAATATGACAGCTCCATTTGAACAGCGGTCCTCCTGGAGAGAATCGAACTATGTACTTCATCAGGAGGATCGCCCCTGGTACAATGAAAAGAGCTGTAAAATCTGCAATTGCATCCTGTCTATTGATCCTGCACCAATACAATTGCAACATAAGAAACTTGAATCATACAGCGTATGGTGAAGGTTGAGTATGGATGTCACCTACTATGAGAGTGTTCACTACCTAACCTTCATCGATTGCATCTACCCAGTTTGCCATGTGGCGACTTACAGCGAGAACATTCTGCCACAGTGATAGTGTCTCACTGTTTCCTTTTAGAGACGTCTACCTAAAGAAATCTTGACCACTGTACAGCATTTAGCATCAATAGCTTCATAATGTTTGCTGAAATTTAGAGTATCCGGTTGCATTTTTGGTGTGCATATGCACCATCAAGGAATGGTATTGTCAAGAGGTCCCACCAATCAATAAGACGAATTTCCACTGTGGAAGAGGCAGTTTATTGGTACAATGTCATACTGAAAAATGGTGTCCATAGTGCTAAGGCTCCGGCGAATGTACTGTACCAGTATGAAGTTAGGGTGAAAAGCATCGATGAAGATCTGTAAGAAAGAGGATATGTTATCCCCTATCTTATAGTCAACACATGAAATGAATTAATAAAATAACGAAAGGGGTTTATTCGGATAAAAGGTTACCTATACCGTTTGGTATAGGTGAAAGAAATTTGGACAATGTCCGAAAGAAGAGGAAAATAAGTTCTTAGTTCAAATATTTTCAGGCAAAAATGGAAGGTGCTGTGAGCGTCCAGTGGACAAGGAGGCAGAGGAGAGAAAACGTGTTTCCTCATTTGCCAGAATCTCCCCGAGGCAATACTCTTGGCTGGTGCCAGGGTACCATCTGCTCATCGTCTGCAATATCCTAAGGGAGTTCAAGTAGTCCTTTAGGGAACTAATGAATCAATGCGCCCTGCGAGCTGATTGGCTAAACCAGCTCACAGGGACACTGATATGCATTACAAAGTAAATCTAATTTATGACTGCTACAGATCCTCCACTGCTACTAGAAACAAAAGTATGGAATTTATGAATAGGGGGACATTTCACTGGTGAGAGCCCGGTCAAACAGGTGCACAACTGAATGGAGAACAGCAATTGTGATGGAAGTGGTGAGTTCCAAAATGGTGAAGTGGATGGTGTGCTTGCCATATCAGTGACCTCTGCTCATATGCTCGGATGATGAGCAATTCCGAAGATAGTGGAAGCATAGTTAAGCAATGATGAATTGTGTACTGCTGATAAATGACAAGCTGATGAAGTTTGAACATAAGTGACAAAAAATAGACTAGTGCCCTGCCTGAAAGCCTGGTGAGGGAAATTTGCATAACGGCCAGGGAAACTGATAAAAGTGAGGAGTGGTTATGCATTTCTTAGCTGCATTAAGCAAGAGTTATATTAAAAGATGAATCACCTGGACTCACATTAATTATGACAGCCATTAGGCCAGTGCAAACCAAGGAAAGTCAGATGAAGAACACAAAGATAAGGTGCAATGGAATTAAGCACTTCGTAAGCGATTGTTTCGTTCAACAGAGCGAGAGCTCAGGACCTCAAACCATGGAGAAATGGTGCACGTTGTTATCAATGCAAAAAACTAGACCACACTTCTATGGATTGTCTGGGTAAAGAGTTAGAGAGCAACGGCTATGTGCCAGCTTCTCCCCAAACAAGATGTGAACTTAGCATTTCTAACTGTAAGAATTGCTGTCAGCAAGAAAGAGTGCATTGTACTAGTTGATTCTAAGTACTCCTGCACTATAATGAACCAAAAGGTGTGTCGAACATGGCAAAAGCAGATCACCGAAGTGGTTACTATCGCTGGAAGAACTAGATATGTAAATTGGGGTCTGTCAGCTTCTGACTGAAGAGTGAATGTGTGGTTGTAATTGAGGTCCTGGTGGGGGACCAACTTGGGTTCGACCTCTTGATGGAGATAGACGTGATATAAGCTCTAGGCGGAGTATCCATCTTGGAGTCAGGGGACGTACAATTTCGTGATGAGCCGGTTTCTGTTTTCGTGGCTGCGCTAGCACTTGTCATTGAAGAACCCAGTTTTCAAACAGTTTGATCAATAATGAAATGACATGACTGTGATGTAGAAATGGGCAGACAAGCTATAGAACCGTGCCGTGGACACAACATATTTGATGCCGGCAACAGTCAGGAGAATATTCGAAGAAGAAGTAGAGTAATTGACCCAGAAAAACTGACTTGCTCAATATGATCAACAAAAGCTTGAACCCCTAAGAAGACTGCTCCGATTGATTGCTGTCGTCCAGCAGAATAAATCAAAAGCACGCCCTGTAACAGATTACAGAAAAATCAACCTCCATGTGGATGTATACACCGCAGATGCTGATGTTTGACCTAGCAAACTGAGGGAATGAAGACGGCTAGGATCAAATGTAGCTTTACTGGATCTCCAATCTGCTTATCTTCAAGTGGTCATCGTGAGCCACTTTGGCCCTACCAGACAATTGTTTTCCAAGGAATAAGGTACTATTTAATGAGATTGGGATTTTGTCGCAATGTGGCCCCATTGCGAACACAGTCTTATAACAAGACAACCAAATCAAGGAGTTGCCCTCAGCTTACATAAATTATGTGAATGTGGATGAAAGTGGCATTGCATTTTCGGTGTGCATACACACCAACTGGGAACGATATTGTAGAGAGGTTCGACAGATCAATAAAACAAATTTCAACTAGGTAGAGATGTACTGCTAAAGAGTCGTATTTTTGGTACAATGGCATGTTGGAAGACAGTGTCCATAGTGCGATGGCTCCGGTGAATGCACTATACTAGTATTAAGTCCGGGTGAAAAGCATCGATGAAGCTGTTCCGTTGCTACCAGAACACAAGCATGAAATTAATGAACAGAGAGACAAGTGAATAGAGGGATGGAACTCTGACAGAAATGGTAAGTTCCTTAACAGTGTATGTGGATGAAGTGCTCGACATATGAGTGACCTGCACTCACATCCTTGGATGGTGAGCAATTCCGAAAACAGTGGAAGCACAGTGTCAAGCGATGGCATATTGTGTGTACCACTGATGAAGGACAAGACCTTGAGCTTGGTCGCTGATGGTCTTCATCAGTTGAATGACAGTAACAGCGATAAGTGACTATAGACAAAGACTAATACGTCTCAGTAGAACCACATAAAAAAAGCGACTGAATCAGCTTTGCAACGTCTGCCCGAAGGAGCCACAGACAAAGGAGGCCGCCTCACAGCTGCTGCGTTTATGATGATGAGTTACAAAAAATAGCGTGTGCAATACATGAAAGTCTGGAAGGGGGATTTGCATAACGGCCTGGCAAACTGATATAAGCAAGGAGTTTTTACATATCGTGCAGGATGAACTGGACGGCGATAGAAGTGGCAGTAACAACGGTTTATTGTTAGATAAGATTGTCTCGGACTTTTTTGTGTTTCTTTTTTTCAAGCTTTTTAACGTATTTATTTTATCTTTTAAATTAAAGAGATTATAGTATATATTAATGAAAAAAACAAACTAACATTTCTCCAAATATAATATTACCTTATGTAAGGCTATATAAGTCATAATGGCCATCGTTTTAATAGTTTGCTAAAATTAATAAAATGAACAGAATACGTTTGGGAGTCGATTGAAATATTAATTGAAATAAATTTGATATAAACATCATTAAAATAGCAGATCAGTTTTGAATTAAAGAATAAAATATTAAATTACAAAGTGTTATTTTCGATGAAGTATATCTTATTAGTGTATGAAGACTTACTTTATAAAATGAAACAAAAACAAAGGAAACGAGGGAATTATTACTTACTCTTCATCAATTCTTGTTACGTTTGACTTGTCTGTTTTAAATAAAGAATAAGATAACAATTTATACATTTCAAATGAAAATTTTGTGGCAAATCGTCTTACAAATAGGACGTCTTCATCAAATGAAATATCTGTTTGGTGTTTCAAATTTGAACTTCTAAACCAGAACTAGATTTTGAATTATCTCCCCTTCTTTTTTGCTATTTTTCTCTCTTGACTTAAATTTTTTTATTTGTTTGGAAGAAAAAATGTATGACACAAATAATTAATCTCTATATGAATAAAGTTCTGTGACAATTTTTTGTGTGTCATCTCTGCTATGCCTAACTAATATTATTTATTTTATTTATTATTAATCAAATATTTAGTGAAATTAAAAATACCATAGCATTAAATAAAACGAAATGTTAACAAACTTATTTAAGAAATAATTTATTTGCGAAATTAAACCCACCATAATGCATTTCATTTCTTTGTAAACAACGCAGTATTTAAAAAAACAAAAACTTTTTTAACGTTTAAAAAGCAAAGTACTTCGAAATTTAAATTGAATTTGAAGCATTTAAATTGTCAACAAGTAGAAAGTCAGTTTTGGCTTTAAAATTCTTAGGAAATCCTTATGTAGTACAAGATTGAAAGATTAAAACAACATTATATTAACGAAATTAGTTAAAAATTCGGTGCAATTTTAGTTAAAGGCCGATGCAGTTAATTATTTTCATGTAAAAGCATTATTTTGTACTTACTCAGTCATATTTTATCTCTCACGCCACGAAAAAGAATTTAAAAATATCAAGCAGAACTTTAATTAGAACGATTTTTCCATTTTCATAAGGGCGATATGAAATGTCGAGTCTGTCATTTTCGGAGTGGCCGGCGAGTGGCCGGTTAGCTAACTAAGGGCAGATAAGTGCCGCCGTTAATGCCCTTGTCTATTCTACCGACCGCTCACAGCCCAAAATGTCGGCTCGGGCACAAATACAGGTTGTACATCGAAATGGAAAAATCGTTCTAATTAAAGTTCTGCTGGATATTTTAAAATTCTTTTTCGTGGCGTGAGAGATAAATTCCGGTTAAATTTATAACGTCACGTCTGCTACGGATGACCCTAATTGAAAAAAAAAGTTTTTGTTTATGCGATTTTCATGAATTAGTTTTGTTTATGCGATTTTTTTTTATTAGTATTGTTCCTTCGAAATATGGTTTAATAATAATATTGAATTAATTTTAACAAACAAATTATCAAACGAAATTTTTAATTTCAACTTCCACTTCCCTTTTTCATTGCTAATTAATGATTACCTTCCCATAAAGTTAAAATTAAAGTAATGGACAACTTAGTTAGTGATATTATTCCAGCTGCAGAATTATGTTTTATAAATATCAATTTGAACAATTTAATGATTTTCACAAATGTTAATTTCTGCGATAATTTAATATTTTAAACTATAAAAAAAATCAAAAAAATCTGTTAATCCAAAAAATAGGACTGTTCGTTTTGCTGGTTTTGAAATGAAAAAAATATACTGTTGATTTTCCCAAATTCATCAATAAATGTTCTATCAATATACTGTTGATTTTCTCAAATTGTTATTTCTTTGAAAAATGTTCTATTAATTGAATTAGCATGACTTCTTAAAAATTACGGTAAAAGAAAAAATAAAATAATTAAACAAATGTATTGTTATTATTAAACTATAAGAAGGAACAGTACTTATAAATCGCATAAACAAGAAAGTCTAACAATAACGTTTTTTTTTTTTCATTTATGGTCATCCGTAGCGAACGTGACGCCATCAATTTAACCGTAAGCCACGTTGACATAAAAATCTAAAAAAAAAACGCCGAATAATCAATTAACCTTTTGACTAATGTTGCAAACAATACTTTTTGGTGTTTTTCAACTTTCTTGACTGGATAAATTTCGGTGCTTTTATTAACTCAGAAAATAAAAATGATACACTTATATATAAAAATGTTACACTTCGAAATTTGAATTGAATTTGGAAGCATTTAAACTGTTAAATAAAACGTCACGTCTGGCTTTAAAATGCTTAGAAAATCTTCATGTATTAAAACATTGAAAGTTTTTGGATGTATTTACATCCAATAATTTTATAAATATCGATTAAAACAACATTACAATTAGTAAAGAATTTGGTTCAATTAATAATTTATTGATCAAACGCTATCGTAAAAATATTTAAATTTCAAAATCCTATTTAAAATATATTTTCGAAAACAAACAAATAGCATAATGAAAATGTAAGAAGAAAGAAAAGAATCTAAACAAAAAGCAAGTAAAATGACTCTTGGGCAACATTAAAAAAAATAGTTTAGAATTTACAGTGGGTGATCAGTTCGGCATATAAATTTGATATAAAATACTAACTCACTTTCGGACTACCAGGCGGTGATGACTATTGATATCTGTACAATCATCATCATCATCATGTGGTGCATGCACGAGACAATTAGCGTCGCCAATTTATTCCCCTTGTTACAGAGACGGTCGAGACTCTCCTGTTTGTGTAAACTCCTGTCTAATAAAAAATTGGGTCCTTGTGCTGTTCAGCGGCCGTATTAAAAATATTTTTTTATAAAAACAATATTATATACTTATTCAGCGTTATGTTCTTACTCACTGTACAAAAAAGTAGAAAAATTATCCACTAGAACTTTAATTACAAGTATTTTTCCATTCTGCGTATCATAACAGCGATTCGTTCACTAATGTCGGAATTTTCGTGTCGTTAACGAAAAACCGCTCTAAACGATGGGCATGTTATCTAGGAAAATTATCATAAAAGAATTATAACAAGAGATAAGGAAAGGAGTAAATACAAGATGCTCGTAAAAGTTAAAACACAGTTTTATTTACAAAAAAAAAGAAAGCCTGGACTGCTTTTTTTTCCAAAGCTGGAATAAATAAATTATTCCTGAGTAACATGCAAAAAAAATAAGAATCAAAAAAATACAACATCAGTATCTCAGAACATTAAGGTAGATACAACAAAAATTGACACAATCAAAGTTAAGGAATAAATCCTTTTAAAACATGAACATACTATAAAGTCCGTATTCTCACAAATCAATCAAAAGTCTCTTTTTTTCTTTTCACCAAATTTACAATCAAAAGAAATAAAATTAACAAACCGTGTCGAGGTCCAACATAATTTCCACGATAAAAATTAACTCTTTTTTTATTTTATCAACGTCTGTCCGAAAGTTCTTTTCTTCTATTTTTCTTCAATATTTTCTTTTAGCGAATCCGATACAATAAGTATGGCACAAGAACAGTACACATTTCAATTAAACACAATACTCACTATTTTCCATCGTTCGTCTTGAATGGTGAACACGCGCGTATGTGACTGATCCAATCGGCACAGTTGAATATCTCAAATCGATCTGTTTGCAAAGACGATTAGTCTCTATGATTCTTAATCTCCGATTAGAATCTTCTCGACAGCAAAGTATTTCACTTCTCGGGAGCTAAGCTCTTCAACATAGGCAATTTCGTTCCCGGTGCCATCTTGTTTAACATCTTCTCCTTATTTCAAGTCTCTGGCTTGAAACAACTCCCCGAGGATAATATTCCTGACCAAGGGGAAATATTACACACACAACATGTAATTCATCCAAGAGATATCATATCTCTTAAGTTTCTTCCAGTAGAAATTCTTGCAAATTTAACGTCCCCTCGTGGACGGAGAAACAGTTTTAACATGTGTCCTCTTCAACGTCTCGCTCTGTTCTGATTAAATTTAACGTCCCCTCGTGGACGGAGAAACTGTTTTAGCACGTCTTGTCATTCCAGCGTGCGACTCTGTTCTGATTAAATTTCGCGCCGATATATCCAGACACGACAAATTGCATCATTGCTAAAAATAGAAATCACGTGACACATGGCCTTCACAGCTTAACACCTACGCAATATCCTTATGACCTTCGACCTGCACGTAAGCCCCCCCCCCTGACCTTTCAACAAAGGGAAGTAACCGTTGACTTACTTAGAAAAACGTCTAGAAATTTCCACACTCTCCCGACAAAGAAAAAAAAATGTACAATGTCTATACATGTCTCATGCACGCATTAATACCACAAATAATCATCATCCTGTTCACTCACCTTCTTGCGAGTTCGAATGGGTCTAGAATTGGAAGTCGAGGAATGATCTCCTCCAGCAACATCCGGCTGGACCACATCAGGAACCTCTGAAGCCTGATGGGAATGAGTAACCGACAACTCCATCGGAAAAAGGTGTCTCAAAGAATGTTCCTGAGAGGAACCATCTGCCTTCTTAATCAGGGCAGATCTAATATGAGAATCATCACCTGGAGTCAAACCTATCACTCTACCCAAGGACCAATATGGGCGAGCTTTGGCTGGGTTCTTAACAAGAACCACATCGCCTATCGCGATGACATCACCAAAATCAGATTGGTACAGATCACCACTCAGTTCTCTCAAGCTGAGCAGGTATTCTTCGTACCATAAAACCTTAAATTTCTTTAAGAGAAGATCCCTTTGTTTCAACTTCTCCAAAAGGTCACTCCTAGAAGGAGGAGAATTCTCAAGAAAACATTCTTCAGAATTTATAAAAACAGCACTATTACAATACGGGCGAATAAACGCGTTTGGAGATATAATATCCAAACCATCATCTCCAGAACATCTATAAGTTAGAGGACGTGAGTTAATGGCATTCTGTATATCAGACAACACAGAAAGAAGTTCAAAATAACCCAACTTCTGCCGACTCACTAACTTATAAAGACAAACCTTCACCGTCTTAACAAGACGCTCCCAAACACTGCCGAACCAAGCAGAATATAAAGGTATCGTCTGGTGCTTGATGTCAAAGGTACTAAACTTCTCTTCGAACTCGTCAGACACCAGCACTTGCTTAATCAAACCGCATCCAGCAACGAATGATTTAGCATTGTCTGAGTATATATGGGAAGGCACCCCATAAATATTAAAAAATCTCACCAATGACAATATCACTGAGTGGGTAGACATGTCACCCACTAACTCCAAATGAACCGCCCTCACATTGAAGCACGTAAAAAGTAATATATACATTTTTTGCGGTCCCCTTTCATCTTCAACCCACAAGTGACCAGTAAAGTCTATCCCGGTATGGTTGAAGGGCCTCACAAAATTAACTCTGTGCTTAGGTAAATTGGTTACCTTGGGGTATTTGAAAGATACGGCATTGTATCTTTTACACAGAGCACAGGCAGAGATAACCGACTTCACTGCCTGCCTGGATTTATGTATCCAGAAACCTGACAAACGGAGTTTGCTGAGGGTAGCTGCAATACCCAAATGCTTACATTTGAGATGACAGTCCATAACAATCAAATCAGTTATATGACTGCCTCGAGGTAACAAAATCGGATGTAAAATTTCCGGAGGGTAAAGGCTGGCTTTACCAATCCTTCCCCCAGACCTTATCAAACTTTTATCATCCAGGTAAAGATCCAACTTCGCCACCAACGGAGGAATCTCACGGTTGGAGGGGTTCAACAAAAAGGACTTTTCCCTGGGAAGAAGCAAGGACTGCTCCAACTTAATCAAATAAATTTTGGCCACTTGGCCTGGTTCTTTCATGGATTTCCGCAACTTCAATACAAACTTAAACACGTAGGACAAAACTCTCATGAGTTTTCCCAAAGAAGAAAATCTCTTAAAATCCACTACCGGTGACAATTCCTGAATCACAGGAACCACAGAGATGGCATTAGTCAGCACTAACCTCTGACTGTCAGAACTCAAACAGTTCAAATCATACACTGGCCAGTTAAAATTCTCACCGACCAGCCACTGCGAATTATCCTGCACCGGATCATACTCATAACCCAACACCCTCTCCATAGGAGAATCATGGGTGACAAAACTTTTGTCAGCTTTCATTCGAGTGGTCAAAACATCACTATTGGAATTACAGGACCTTAATGAAAAATTACCATCCTGCATGATACTCATTGCATTCAGGTATAGGTCCAACAAAGTTTTCTGTGAATTGTGATTATCCACATAAAAATTTTCCATAAGCATATCCCTACATAAACTATGAGGGTATTTTTCAACATGATGTCTAATGACGAAGTTGAGAATAAATGGGCTGGCCACAAACCCGAAAATCAATGTTTTGTAACGATAACATACCAGATTATCATTCAATTTCACAAAAAAGCAAAACCGATTCTTATCTCTTTCGGTTTCCAACCGAATCATGAGAAAGGCCTTACGGACGTCAGCCAACAGGACATAACGGTCCATACGAAACTTCAACAATAACTCTAGCATATCCGTGAAAAGGTTAATTCCCGGATAGACACAATCATTTAGAGAGGGATGTCCACCTGTTCGCAACGAACAGTTGAACACCGGCCTTATCTTTGTGGTACTCTGACCATTAGCCTTAATAACCGGACGGTGAGGAATCCAAGTATAATGAGTGAAATCCTCTGGATTCACTTCCACTCTCTCAATAATATCCTCCCTCTCCTGCTCTAAGAAAACCTGACAGTAGTCCTCATATAGACCCTGCCTCGTCAAACGAGTGACAACCTTATCAAGCACATTCAACGACACTTGATGGTTGGAAGGAACAGAAGGCAACTTTCCCTCGTCCCATGGCAAACTAACATAGTAGCAACTGTCTCGGTACGAGATCGAACTGCGAAAGGCATCAATTTTATTCTTGTCATAATCACTTACAGAGTTCTCAGTAAATCCTAGTGTTTCCAAACTAAAGAGCTTGTCCACGGCTCTTTCCACAGAAGAATCAACAAAACTATCGAAAGGGTCGAAATATTGAGACTTCGGCTCAAGCACAAAATAAACATGTGTCATAAGACACCGTGAGTATTCGGACATAACTTGGCTGTAATTCGCGCCAACAACGGAGGTATCCGTTTTCTTCATAACAGGACTCACAAAATTGGACATATCTCCAAAAGGCACAATTCCTTGAGGAAACTCAAAAACAGACCCATTCATGAAGGGAGACAACTTCATGGGTCCCAAATACATCAGTAGGTCAACACGTACCAAACCATGTACAGTAATACAATCATTTTCAACATTTGAAAAGTCAGCAGCCAATTTCCCCCCACACGCAATAATACTCTCAATAGCAGTAGACAGACCCCTGACGTGAAACTGAAGGTCCAAGCCTTCGTCCACCAAAAAGGGTATAACACACTCAGAGTTCGGCACTTTGACCCGCAACTCGAGTTCAGTTAGGCTCCTTCTGGCCGTTCCGAGAAAAGTCTTAATAAAGAAGTCCCTTCTCCTTACAGGCATAGAACGGCAATTCAATAGGTCCAGAACTACATCAGACAAATAGGAGCGCTGGCTTCCTGAATCCAACAGACAATTGAAAGATTTTACAACTCCACTATTGACCACGTCAATTTTAATTATAGGCAGGAGAAGATTCACTTCTCCCACCTGGAGACAGGGGTTAGTATCCAGCCGAGACTTGTCAAAGTCAGGGCATAACGCACCTGCATGTTCGCAACTTTTACATTTCCAACAGGGGCGGAGACGACCACTTTTACCAGGGCACGCCTCGGCGTCATGGAACGGGCTGGTACAACGGGTACACAACTTAGCCAATTGGCATCGTTGTAACCGATCCCTTAGAGAGGGATACTTCCCACAATAGTACGCAATATGGCAGTCACTACTGCAAAGGAAGCACTTATGTCGACTGGGTTTAGTTTTTACAAAAAAGTTCTCCAAAGTGGAGGGCTTCTTAACAGCACTAGCGGGCCTGAATCTAAAGGAACCAGACGAACGCGGTATGGCGACGGGATTTACAGTTTTAACCATCCTGGGTTTGACGATATCCAACGTGCGCAACACCTCAGAATAATTATCAAAGATATCTCCCAGAGATGGGTAATTACCATTGACGGTATGAATCAGCTCCCGTCTCACAGAAATAGGAAGTTTTTCAAAAATAATGCTACTTAGCAACAGATTGCCGGGGGCCTCCTCCTCTAGAAAATCCATACCAAAGGAGTTTTTCAGCTCGTATATTTGAGCTTTCACCTTAGTTAGAAAGCTCTTCACCGAGTTAGTATCTGAATCCCCAAGAGGTTTAGCACTATGGAGATCTTTAAAAATAGAGTTTACAATAAACTTTTTATCTAAAAATTCTCTATCTAGGATCTCCATCGCTGCCTCAAAGTTGGCATCCGAAATGGAAAGATGTCCCACTATTCGGTGGGCATAGCCCCTGAGGTGATTTTTCAGAATAATCAACCTCGTGGACTCACTGGGTATATTTGACACGCAATTTTCGAACTCCTTCGAGAAGTTGAGATACGCCAATCTGTCGCGTTCCAAACTCATGGGGTCGAAAACAGGACAGACAAGTTTTGGTGTCACACTACAAAGGGACGCTTTAGACTTCTCCCCTTCTCCATTATGTGGGGAGCCCTCATCCTTCCACATGCTCTCCAATTCGCTGAAACGTCGATCCACATGGATACGATATAACGTTTCGCTCCGACAGTTCTCAGACATCTCTTCGCGAGACTCACTCTCAATATAGGCACTTGTAATCTGCTCATTGAGCGAATCAATGGACGCAAAGAGTTCCTTAACCCTAACCCTCTGGGAAGAAACAAATTCCCGGTTCTCCCCCTCGCCACCCCCAAGAACATCAATAATAGTATCGACTTTAATTTTTACAATATCTCGCCTTTCTACAAGGAGATTAACAGTGGGGGTAGACGCCATTATGAACAAAATCCAATATGGCGATCAGGTGTGGGCTAACCTAAAATAGGCGCCAAACGTCTTCTCAATGGCGGGAAAATGACAACGTAAAATTATCTAAGTAAGATTCCTACAAAAAAAATGGAAAAAGGCTGTACCATAGTTAACCAAATTCGTTCAAATGTAATTCTAACAATTCCACTTATCAATCCAAACAAAATTCTCAAGGGAAAAATAATTACACAAAAATCATTCAATATCCAACATTCAACAGTTCACAAAAATGGCGACTTAGAATACGCGGGAAATTCACAAAAATGACTCCACGTGGCGGACAAAAATGGCGCTCAGACTCTTAAAAAATGCAATTTTCACATAAAATACATAAAAGAAAAAGAAAAAAAAGCAGTCAGCTTAAAACAGTATTAAAACCTGAACATCTCGCATTTGATTACGTTTTAAGGAATGAAAGGCCGCCGAATCCCGTGTAACACGTCTGACACACGCAACTTGGCGCCAAAGGCAGAAAGGAGATTATAACTTGAAGTAAGTTCCTTCATTGACTTAGTACCAAAAAATAGCAATAGAAGAAACCCCAATCCAAATTAGTAGCACATTTTCGAGTATTTTTTCCAACACGCGAAATATGAAACAAGAAGTAAAATGCTTTTAATAGAAAGAAAATTAATTAGATTATTCCCAGCACATCATCTGAATGCGTTCACCCAAACGAATCTAGGATAGCAAAAGCAGAATGCTTTTAATAGAAAGAAAATTAGATTATTCCAGAATATCGTTTCAATACGTCCATTGTAAAACGAAAATGGGACCAAAAAAGAATGGCCGTTAATAACAAAAAAAAGCAGAATGTCGGAATTTTCGTGTCGTTAACGAAAAACCGCTCTAAACGATGGGCATGTTATCTAGGAAAATTATCATAAAAGAATTATAACAAGAGATAAGGAAAGGAGTAAATACAAGATGCTCGTAAAAGTTAAAACACAGTTTTATTTACAAAAAAAAAGAAAGCCTGGACTGCTTTTTTTTCCAAAGCTGGAATAAATAAATTATTCCTGAGTAACATGCAAAAAAAATAAGAATCAAAAAAATACAACATCAGTATCTCAGAACATTAAGGTAGATACAACAAAAATTGACACAATCAAAGTTAAGGAATAAATCCTTTTAAAACATGAACATACTATAAAGTCCGTATTCTCACAAATCAATCAAAAGTCTCTTTTTTTCTTTTCACCAAATTTACAATCAAAAGAAATAAAATTAACAAACCGTGTCGAGGTCCAACATAATTTCCACGATAAAAATTAACTCTTTTTTTATTTTATCAACGTCTGTCCGAAAGTTCTTTTCTTCTATTTTTCTTCAATATTTTCTTTTAGCGAATCCGATACAATAAGTATGGCACAAGAACAGTACACATTTCAATTAAACACAATACTCACTATTTTCCATCGTTCGTCTTGAATGGTGAACACGCGCGTATGTGACTGATCCAATCGGCACAGTTGAATATCTCAAATCGATCTGTTTGCAAAGACGATTAGTCTCTATGATTCTTAATCTCCGATTAGAATCTTCTCGACAGCAAAGTATTTCACTTCTCGGGAGCTAAGCTCTTCAACATAGGCAATTTCGTTCCCGGTGCCATCTTGTTTAACATCTTCTCCTTATTTCAAGTCTCTGGCTTGAAACAACTCCCCGAGGATAATATTCCTGACCAAGGGGAAATATTACACACACAACATGTAATTCATCCAAGAGATATCATATCTCTTAAGTTTCTTCCAGTAGAAATTCTTGCAAATTTAACGTCCCCTCGTGGACGGAGAAACAGTTTTAACATGTGTCCTCTTCAACGTCTCGCTCTGTTCTGATTAAATTTAACGTCCCCTCGTGGACGGAGAAACTGTTTTAGCACGTCTTGTCATTCCAGCGTGCGACTCTGTTCTGATTAAATTTCGCGCCGATATATCCAGACACGACAAATTGCATCATTGCTAAAAATAGAAATCACGTGACACATGGCCTTCACAGCTTAACACCTACGCAATATCCTTATGACCTTCGACCTGCACGTAAGCCCCCCCCTGACCTTTCAACAAAGGGAAGTAACCGTTGACTTACTTAGAAAAACGTCTAGAAATTTCCACACTAAGCCTCCATCTTCTTTCTTAAGAAGATTTCAAGGGCAGATAATTCGTAAATTGTAGAAGTACCCTTTTCTATCCTTGATCAGCAGAAACCTCCAAAGTGCACCACAAAATCGATGATGTCATCATTATTTGCGTACTTTACATGAGATGCGTTTTTAATTCTTTGTTTTTAAAATCTTCCCCAAATAAAGTTTATATATATATATATATATATATATATATATATATATATATATATATATATATATATATATATATATATATATATGAAGTTATTTTAAAATATAATAGTTTATTTAAAGATGAAATTATCGAACTGGGAAAGAAACCCATTCTTTATCTTGAGATATAATAACGAAATACGATTTTTTCTACAGCGCTATTGTTACCACAAAATGAGATTATGTGAAATGTTGAATATGTATGGATGAGCGGAAGGGAAACAAATTACTTACATTATGTTGTAAAAAAAAATAACGACTTTTTAAAAGAATCTTTTTACCTTTTTTGAAAATTTAATACTACACTTATAATAATTTAAAAATGTATAACTGAAGTGAACACTTTTAAGGGTGAAAAACTTGAATTTCATCAAAATAAATGTAAAAAATAGCAGTCCTTTCAGACTAATGGAAGTAACGATTTTTGTTATTGTTTTGTTTAGTTAACGTTTGGCTTACATTTTATATATAATAAAAATCAAACTAAGAATGAAAATTGAAAAAGTATTGTAGTTTGTTTGTTAATGATTTTAAAATATTATTTATCAATTAAAAATAAATAAGACCATTTCAAAGTGAAAATAAGTTTTAAGTCATTGACATGACTTATTTTTGTCGAATAAAATTAAAATTCGAAAGAATTTTGAATGTATAAGGATTTAAATTTGCAAAAAGAAAAATTATAAAAATTATATAATACTTACTTTTGTCGTACATGCAAATAAAATCTATTAAGCTTTCCATAGTTTGGCAATGTCAGAGGAATTCAACTAAACGTGTGCTTATCTAAAGGTAAGCACACGTTTAGTTGAATTCCTTATTATATATAAAAAGGTATAAATTATTCAGTCGCAGCCGATGTAGGGATTTCACGATTAATAACAGTTAGGTTTATATTATATTATCAAATATTTTGAAAAAATTGTTGAATTATCAATTTTGTCAGACTGTTACAATCTATTTTAAGGGTTATCTCCCTTGTTCCATTATTATATGGGGACGAGATTTTCCTTGTAAGAATAGGGGTTATCTGCCCTTCTTCTCTTTTTCTGTTTGTTGTTGTTCTGTCATAGAAAAATAAACGCACGACTCGCGTGGAAACCGACAAAATGTGTTTGTCTTGTTAACTGAATTGTCCTGCCATGAAGAATGTCTGAATGTTGCTGAGATCAAAAGGTATGTCTCACATTCGTGTGAACTTGGCTTTATATCGATAATAATTCTTTAAAAAAATTGGGAAGACAAACTATTCAAAATAAATGTTTAACTTTAAAATGTCTAAATGATGAAGTCATTTAAATGAATTAAAATCTTTTTAAAATTATTTATTGTTGAGAACATTTTTTCTTTGCAATTCAACGAATCATAGGTTATATTAACGAGAAAATGAAGTAAAAAAAATTCAAAACATAATAATATCGTATTTATTTCCACTTTTTATTCATGAATTCACGGATACTTTACCAAAAAATGTTTACCAATAAAAAAAAAGACAAAAAAAACGGTAAATCTGATGTGCTTTTTAAGACTCTTTCGCTTTATATAACATTAAAATTTGATCGATCAGAATATATTTTGTTCAGATTTCATAAAATTAAATAAGGAGCGGGAAGGGGGTGAATCACGTAGAAAAAATATTTTCCCTAATATATTTTACGAAAAAGCATATTAAAGATAAATTAGTCTAATAATGAATAAGTATCGAAAAGTTCGTGAAAATCTGACCATTACTTGATTTTTGCTAGATTTATTAAACACACGGGTGTTAGCGCATAAAAATTGGTCACTACATAGGAACGTTGTTTTAAGGCGTAAATAAAGTACACACGTTTTTAGTTTCTCAATTTCATTATTTTCGTACGCTGAAAATTAAAAAAAAAATCATCACAAGTGTATTTTATGTTTCTTCTTTTGAATGGTAAAAAAGTTATCATAATTTAAACATGTATCAAAGTTACATCGTGTTACATATAAGGTGTACATTCTATGATTAGCTTTGACGGTCCCCATCGATCAGTGAAGGGAAAGTCCTTCTAGACTGCGGCTATTTTTATTTTTGTCCCAATCCGAAGTCCTCCCTTTTGTGGGGAGATAGATTTCCCCCAATTAAAAACCGATCTTTTGTCTAACTCTTTCCTCGATTAAAATATTAGCTGATTGATATAAGATATTTTTTGTTTACGATTTATTGACTGTTAATTATTCGGCACTTTCACCATTTACCATGTTGTTCCAATTTATTTGTCTCCCCACGAGGGCAAAGTTAGACACAAGGTCAGTTTTTAATGTGGGCAAAATCCATCTCCCCAAAAAGGTGCATTCCGAATTAAGACAAAAATTAAAATTACAGCAGTCTAGAAGGATTTCTCTTTCATCGACCGAGGAGAGAAAAAATTAACAACTCCCCACTTAGGATGCTTTTAATTCACAGTAGCCCATTACGTCTCAGTGGCATTGTGGCTTGTTTTGTTGGATAATGGCCCTGTGAGGCCGGACGCATGTTGAAGTGGGCATATGTGTGAGAAATCGTTTGGTTTGGCTTGCGCGATTTAGTACGGGTGGACCTGTACAGTCGCGTGCAGAATCGGGCTGTTCTCACGGTTGGAGCTCACAAACGTGACAGGGCCACCACGTTGACGAGACCTCAGGTCAAGGGTCAATGCGCACATGCGATAGGGGCTCTGCGACGTCACGGGCTTTTGTGTGGGAGGCTGTGTTTTGCCAGTCTGGGTTTTGGAAGCAGGCCGAACAGACGATTTCTCTATGTAGTCTTCAACATGATTAGGGGAATTAAATTCCCTAAGAGAATACAGGCATGGGATTTCTTCTTCCCCCTCCTCGAATGGCTAAAGACTTAAATAGGAACTAAGATAAAGCAGTAATTTGCTCTCTCCCTTGACGTTAGTGAGGCATCTCCAGCGGCGACGATAACTAACGCCTGAAATAAACAAATGAAAAGTAAAAGATTGTTGCCTCGTGAATTTGTGTTACAAAGGTTTTGTTGCAGACACAATGGATGGCGAGGTTCACAGCAGAAATAAAGAAGAAAAGATACGAGAAACTAGACGACATCGAGAGGACACCCCTCCACACGACGAGGAAAGAGAGAAGATACGAGAAATTAAAAGGTATGCAACATATACATTTTTGGTGTTAAAAATGACCAGTTGTTAAAGTGAGAACTGCCACGGCCCATTCCAGGACGGGTATATGGAGCGAGAACTGCCGCAGTCCATTCCGGGACGGTATACAACAGTTTGAGGTGTACTAAAGTAAAAAAGAAAAAATCCTAGTGTTTAGACTCAGAATACAGAAACTTCTTGAGAACACTTCAAACACCAGAAATCCCCATGAATCGAAGCATATTTGTGAATATTTATTTTGGAAAAAAACACTGTTTTTTCTAATAGAATAAATAAGAATAACATTTTGTAGTCATTATAAATGTGTATTTTTCTTTATTTTTTAATTTTAAATAAATAAATAATAATAAAAATGAAAAAAAAAAACTTGGTAAATTTGTTGTTTCTCACCTAAAATGGCAGACATCTCTGACGTCAATTAAGTGTCTGCTAATTTCCGACCTTAGAAATGAATAAATATGCTCTTTATTAAACCGAAACCTAATCGTAAGTCCGGGGTGTTGATTTACCTTTTTTCAAAAATTGTTTCTTATTTTATAATTTTATAACACGTTTCGAGCATCTTGGCTCTCTTCAGATATTCTTTTCATTTGAAAACATAAGTTTGTTTTTAAAAGTTTGGCGTGCACGTGTGTGTGTGTGTTTTCATATCTTTTACTTCTCTGGGTCAAAACTGTGTTTTTTAAGCATGCGGTTTTCTGACTTTTATCTCTGTAGTCATCTTCGTGTTAGGCAATTAAATACATTTTAGTCAATTTCTCCGGTGAGAGTAGAGATGCCCTTGAGATTTTATTAGGACTCCGTCGTCTCTGTGTCTGCGCGTGTGTGTATGTGGAGTACATGTACATTTTGGTAAGTGCGTTAGTTTTTGTTTGTGTACGCATATACATGTGTTTTTGTTTTTGTTTACACATACATACATACATACATATACACATATATATATATATATATATATATATATATATACATATATATATATATATATATATACATATGTATATAGAGAGAGGGTGTCGGAATTTTCGTGGCGTTAATGAAAAACCGCTCTAAACGAAGGTTATGTTATCTAGGACAATTATCATTAAAAAAATTATAACAAGAGATAAGGAATGGAATAATACAAGATGTTCGTAAAAGTTAAAATATAGTTTTATTTACAAAAAAAAGGTAGCCTGGACTGCTTTTTTTTCCAAAGCTGGAATAAATAAATTATTCCTGGATAACATACAAAAAAAATAAAAATCAAAAAAATACACATCAGTACTTTTGAACATTAAAGTTAGATACAACAAAAATTGACACAATCTAAGTTAAGGAATAAATCCTTTTAAAACATGAACTTACTATAAAGTCCGTATTCTTACAAATCAATCAAATAGTCTCTTTTTTTCTTTACACCAAAGTTACAATCAAAAGAAATAAAATTAACAAACCGTGCTGAAGGCCAAACATAATTTCCACGATAAAAATAACTCTTTTTTTTATTTTATCAAACGTCTGTCAGAAAGTTCTTTTCTTCTTCTTTTTCTTCAATAATTTTCTTTTAGCAAATCCAACGTAATATATACGTCACAAGAACAATACCAATTTCAAATAAACATAATACTTGCTATTTCTCGTTTGTCCTCAATGGCAATCACGCGCGAATGTACGGATTCAACTGGCACAGTTATATCTCTCAAATCGATCTGTGTTGCAAAGACGATCAGTCTCTATGATTCTTAATCTCTGATTAGAATCTTCTCGACAGCAAAGCATTTCAATTCTCGGGAGCTAAGCTCTTCAACATAGGCAACTTCGTTCCCGGAACTATCTCGTTCAACTTCTTCATTCCAAGTCTCTGACTTGAAACTTCCTCCCAAGGATAACATTCTCGACCGAGGGGAAAATATTTCATACACAACAGGCAACTCTTGCCAAGAGATATCATATCTCTTAAATTTCTTCAAGTAGAAATTCTTCACAAATTTAACGTCCCCCATGTGGACGGAGAAACAGGTTTAACATGTGTCGGCTTCGGCGTCCAACCCTGTTCTAACTAAATTTCGCGCCGATATCAACTCGACACAACAATGCATCATTGCTAAAAATAGAAATCACGTGACACACCATGGCCCTCCCGGCATAACACCTACACAATATCCATATGACCTTCGACCTGCACGTAGGGACCCCCTGACCCTTCAACAAAGGGAAGTAACCGTTGACTTACTTAGAAAAACATCTAGAAATTTCCACACTCTCCCGACAAAGAAAAAAATGTACAATGTTATATACATGTCTCATGTACACATCAATACCACAAATAATCATCATCCCGTTCACTCACATTCTTGCGAGTTCGAATGGGTCTAGAATTGGAAGTCGAGGCATGATCTCCACCAGCAACATCCGGCTGGACCACATCAGGAACCTCGGAACCACAAGGCTCCTCGGGAACCTCCGAGGTTTGATGGGAATGAGTAACCGACAACTCCATCGGAAAAAGGTGTCTCAAAGAATGTTCCTGAGAGGAACCATCTGCCTTCTTAATCAGGGCAGATCTAATATGAGAATCATCACCTGGAGTCAAACCTATCACTCTACCCAAGGACCAATATGGGCGAGCTTTGGCTGGGTTCTTAACAAGAACCACATCGCCTATCGCGATGACATCACCAAAATCAGATTGGTACAGATCACCACTCAGCTCTCTCAAGCCGAGCAGGTATTCTTCATACCATAAAACCTTAAATCTCTGTAAGAGAAGATCCCTTTGTTTCAACTTCTCCAAAAGGTCACTCCTAGAAGGAGGAGAATTCTCAAGAAAACATTCTTCAGAATTTATAAAAACAGAACTATTACAATACGGGCGAATAAACGCGTTTGGAGATATAATATCCAAACCATCATCTCCAGAACATCTATAAGTCAGAGAACGTGAGTTAATAGCATTCTGTATATCAGACAACACAGAAAGAAGTTCGAAATAACCCAACTTCTGCCGACTCACTAACTTATAAAGACAAACCTTCACCGTCTTAACAAGACGCTCCCAAACACTGCCGAACCAAGCAGAATATAAAGGTATCGTCTGGTGCTTGATGTCAAAGGTACTAAACTTCTCTTCGAACTCGTCAGACACCAGCACTTGCTTAATCAAACCGCATCCAGCAACGAATGATTTAGCATTGTCTGAGTATATATGGGAAGGCACCCCATAAATGTTAAAAAATCTCACCAATGATAATATCACTGAGTGAGTAGACATGTCACTCACTAACTCCAAATGAACCGCCCTCACATTGAAGCTCGTAAAAAGCAATATATACATTTTTTGTGGTCTCCTTTCATCTTCAACCCACAAGTGACCAGTAAAGTCTATCCCGGTATGGTTGAAGGGCTTCACAAAATTAACTCTGTGCTTAGGTAAATTGGTTACCTTGGGGTATTTGAAAGATACGGCATTGTATCTTTTACACAGAGCACAGGCAGAGATAAGCGACTTCACTGCCTGCCTGGATTTATGTATCCAGAAACCTGACAAACGGAGTTTGCTGAGGGTAGCTGCAATACCCAAATGCTTACATTTGAGATGACAGTCCATAACAATCAAATCAGTTATATGACTGCCTCGACGTAACAAAATCGGATGTAAAATTTCCGGAGGGTAAAGGCTGGATTTACCAATCCTTCCCCCAGACCTTATCAAACTTCTATCATCCAGGTAAAGATCCAACTTCGCCACCAACGGAGGAATCTCACGGTTGGAGGGGTTCAACAAAAAGGACTTTTAATATTTTAAAAAAATAAATAACATATACGTCATGAAATTTATTAATATTTTAAAATATTAAATACAATTAACGTGATGAATTTTTTTCATTACACATATATTAAAGAAAATTTGTATGTATTTAAAAAAAATGACTAAAATTAACGTCATTAAAATGTCTTAATACATATATATTTTTTGAAAAAAAAATTGATTTTTGTGGAAATATATGAGTTCATTATTTATTAATATTTATAAAAATTAAATAAAATTAACGTCATTAAATTTTTTCATTACATATATATTTTATGAAGAAAATTTGTATGTGTCCAAAAATATTTCTAATAAGTTAAATAAAATTAACGTCATGGAATATTTCATTACAGATAAATTCGTTGAAGAAAATTTGTATGTGTCCACAAATATGAATTTATTATTTATTAATATTTTTTAAAAATTAAATGAAATTTACGTCATGAATTTTTTTTTTACAGATATATTTCTTGACGAAAATTTGTATGTGTCTACAAATATGAATTCATTATTTATTATTATTTTTTAAAAATTAAATAAAATTAATATCATTATATTTTTTCAAGACATTTCTTACAAAAAATTTGTATATGTTCAAAAATATGAATTAATTATTAATTAATATTTTTTAAAAATTAAATAAAATTTACGTCATGAAATTTTTTAAATTGATGTATATTTCTTGAAAAAGATGTGTATATGCAAAAAAAATATGAATTTATTATTTATTGGTATTTTTAAAAAGTATTTTTAAAAAGTTAATAAAATTAACATCAGTTAATTTTTTCATTACAGATATATTTCTTGAAGAAAATGTTTATGTGTCCAAAAATATGAATTAATTATTTATTGATATTTTAAAAAAGTTTTATAAAATTAACGTCATGGGATTTTTAAATAAATAAATTTTGTTTTTGTCTAAAATTGATGTATTTTTTCTGTGTTTAGCGCCATGCGCGCAGAGCGTCATTATCGGTCTCAGATGTTAGATTTTTAACAAGATTATTGTCTTTTCAGACATCCATACTCACAAAAGCTAAAAATTCTTATTTTTGAGGCCTGCGTTTAACTTCCGAATTGTCAGTATATCAATAAGTTTTCCGGTTAATTTATTTTTAACTGCAATATTTTATGTATCTCAATGAAAATAAGAACCCAAAAATGATAAAGTCTATCGTCAAGCCAGTGTGTCGTAGATTATCTCCCTTCTTCTAATATGAAGACGCCATGTAGTCTTGCCTTTCAGAGTCCATTGACTTCGATTAGTCAGGGAGACTGATAGTCAGGGATACTGTTTGGATTTGAGCAGTTGTCTCGATGGCAAGGCACTGTATTCTGTATGCATTGCTTCACATGTAAATTTGGAGGTGCATGATACCACTGGCCTATTACATCCCCCCTTACAAAGATTTTGGTGGTTTTGGGTTAAATAGCCCATTACTCAGAGCACAGAGGTCAGTGGAAGAAGGACAGGAGTTTAGCTTATTGCAATCCTTCCAAAAGAAAGGTGCAGGTAAATTTGAGTAACCTTTCAGGTACATATTCTATACCCGTTGTTCTGCGCTAGCTAATACATTGGGAAAGAAAGCCTCCCCAAAGATTCTTTGACTTCTTGTCCTAAATCCCATTGTAACCTTGTTAGGGTCAAGAGGAGATTATTTTAGCCGGAGTTTGGTGAACTCAAGCTCAGCTCGGTCATTCTGATCTCAGTTGAGTATCACCTGTTTTTGGAGTCTGGGGTATTTGCTGAATACTTGATGTGTAGTCCAGCGACTCAGCAAATCTGCGAGAGTTCAGATTATGTTCTGCAAAAGCCTTCTGCAGAACTGGGCTGGTATCAGCCTGAAGTTGATCCAGTTCAGGTGACATTTCCTGCACGGGAGTCATCTTCAGATATTGAGGCTGTTGAATGCTTTCTGGATTTTTTGAAGACATGTCTTAACTTGGCTTTCAATTATGTTACAAAGACAATTGTAGCCCAAATTAATTTGCTTTGGGATTTTCACTTCCAAAAACAGTATCTTCTTGTGGCTAACACTCGATCGCTATATGAGATACACACATATATATATATATATATATATATATGCGTACCCTGGTGGAGTATCCAGCTTAGTGCTGTTACTTGAAGCAACATCACTTGGAGAAGATGCACCATTCTTCGTATAAGCCAGTGTATAGTTGTCGAGGGGATCTTACTTGAGCTGTGAATACTATGTAATTTTGAATATTTAGTCAGTATTTACTGATAAGGAAGTGTCTTAATGCCGGATTGTTCTGACAAACCCCTGTACAGAGACCAAAACAGCCGAGAATTGTGTCTAGTACACATCTAAATTTTACTCTGTCTTTTAAGCATTCAATTTTTCCCTGTCTAGTAGGCATTCAAATTCAGCCCAGTGTGAACATCATATGTACTTTTAAAGATGTTACTTTAAACGATGAACCAAATACTTCACAAAGAATGAGGTTTCTCTCCAGTGTGAATTCGCATGGGTGGGTCTGTAGGTGTAGCTTAAAATTATAAATGACACATTGCAAATTTCAGAACAATAAAGTTTCTTTCCACTATGGAATAACATGTCCTTAAAAATAAGATATTTTAAAATATGAGTAAAGAATTTCACAGGAAAAAACATTTTCTCTGTAACTTAGTCAAGTTTGTTCTCAGAGATCTCTTTTTTGCAGATAACTTTCAAATAATTTAAGGTATTCTCATAGAATACGCTTGCATGTGTTTCTTTAAATTAGATTAACGTGTTGACCATTTGACACAAACTTTACAAAAATAAAATCTTTCTCTCTATTTTAGTTTACTTAGTTCTCAGAAATCGCTGCTTTTTAGTAGATGACATTCAAATAGCATTCTTGAGTTGAATAATGTTTCTCTCTCATGTGTTTAAATGCATCTTTTAAAATCAAATTTTCTTCTAAATAATGAAATACAAATTTAAGAAAGATGACGTTTCTTTTCAGCATGTTCATGTTTATATGTGATTTATTCTGGTGAATTCACACATTTCAGAAGAATATGACTTCTATTCAATGTGTTTTATAGGATATGACTTCTAGTTTATATATGTGTATAGGATACTTTCATTTTTCTCCACTGTAACTGTTACTAGTGAACAAATAAGATATTTTTATTTAACAGTTCATCCATTAATTTAAATTTAAAGCCGACATACATTTGTTTAAAATATTACAAAAATGCAACAGTTTTTAAAAATATAGTAATTGTGAGATATGGGGAAGGTGATGTAATTTAAAATGTCATCTAATCTTAAAAGAAACTTAATTCTTGTGAAATTTGGATTGCCTCATTTATAATTTTTAGTTACATCTGCGGACCAACACATGTAAACTAACAGTGTTAAAGCAGACACAAAATATATAGTTATTAATATTAAATCGTTTTTGATTTGGGGAAATGCAAACTCGCTATGCAAAACATTCACTATTTCGCTTGTAATTTATTGAATTCAAAAGACCATAAATTAAAAGAAATTACTACACCATTCCAAATTATCAAATATTTACATATACATGAAACAATTCTGCAACTATTATCTATATGACACTGTATTATGTATATTGATATAGCTGATCTATTTCGGAATATTCTTTGTTAACTTTGATCGGTCGTAACTTCGGTTCTGGAGCTCATGAAAAACCCACATCACAATATCATCGATGTTTAAATAGCCTGCGTAATCTCAGGAATATGTAACCCTGAGGATATTAATTGGAATCAGATATAAAATAATTAAAAAAACAGTTTTCCTTTCTGGTTCTTCAATTTTTAGCAGTTTATGTTCATTTTTTAAGTTGGAGTATAAAATCATTTATTGTATAAAGACATATAAAATTACATCTTTGGAATTTTAATTGTATTCTCTTTCCATCTATATTATTGTTTTAAACAATGGCTTACAAACAAGAAAAATATGGCTAACATAACATAGATGAGAACATAGAATTCTGAAATAACAAAGTCTTAGGATCAGTCCTACACAGATGAGAACAAAGATCTCTGAAGTAACAGGGTCTTAGAACAAATACTAAATAGATGAGAACATAAATATCGGAGCCAACAGAGTATTAGGAAAAATGCTACACAGATTAGAACATATATGACTGAGCTGCTGCCTACCGACGATAGAACAATAATTAATTCCAGATAGGTCAAAATTTAATGTGGCTCTTGAGAGAGAAAAGATGAATGGTCTTACTCATGCACAAAAAAGGTCTTCACATTATGGAAGTAAACTGTAAAAGTTGGAAAACATAACCAGAGCTTGTACTAAATACTCATCGGTCAAGTTTTATGTGACATCAATGTGTACAGCTTTAATGCTCAGCCAGATAAAAAGCAGTAAATACAGTCTCCCTCTTTAAACACAGGTTCCAGTGAAGTCTACTAAGGTATTCTGGAATGGACTCGTCAACTAAACTCTTAAGATAGGCTGATAGAGTTCTAAGGTAAAGTAAGTCTTGTACCCAAACCAAGTCTGATCCCTTGTAGGAATAAACACTTTTTGATCACCCTAGAATCTCATAGGAAGATCAGCTCCGTTGTCTTTTCAACTTTTTTTTTATAGCAAAGGCCTCTTAAGGATAAAAATTAATGCGTTTTTCAGGAAGACAGTGAGACAACAAAATGAGGATTGAAGACTATGGTAAAATCTGGGCAAAATTTGATAATTTAATAAATATCACAAATCATGTTTCAGACTTCTGCCCATCAACGATAGCTTTTATAAACCTAACCTTTCTCGAGTTATCACAAATCAAACAACTAACTCATGAGGTGCAGGACACTGATTGGTCTGTACCGACATGCAAAAGACTTATCCCCAGTATTTTTAAATACTGCTCAGACTGACAAAGTTTTCAAAGGTCATGGGAAGCGTTTCTCTTTTAAGCCATAATTGAACAGGCATGACCTGTAGAGTTTAGCACAGAAACAGAGAGGGGTGTGATCTGTTTATATAGGAGTCCACTAATGAATATATGGGCAAACAAATGCAAATTTCTGCTGGATGGTGAGTAATTCTGGGAGAGCAACAGGATGGAGCAAAGGGCATGGCGTATATTAATTAATACAAAATAATTATTTTAGTTATAACTTGTTTCAATGTATAAGTTCTGCAGAAGTTCCACAAGAGACACCATTATGTAAAGAAAAAACAAAAAAACATTTAAAAATGAAAAATTTCAACAGAAAAACGTAAATTAGTAGATGAGGGTCATCAGCTGAACCAACGTCTTCTCTTTTGTTAACGCTACAAGCCCACCCACCAAAAAACTTTCCTTAACCAAGCAACAGCCAAAGAAAACTCCACTCACCATAAGTTTGAGTGGCAATAGCAACCCCAAATAAAACAAGAACATGGGTCCATCTAATATTAAACTTAAAAATGAACCGTTGTAAAATCTATAACTTGTCACAAACTTCAGAATCCTTTTACGTTGAATTTGTATGCGTAACTGATCCCTCATTCTAAAGTAATTGTTTTTTCCTCAAGTTTTTCATAGAGTTTACATGTAATTTCTTATTTTTCTTTGAATCTTTGCTCAAGTTTTACTTCTAATTCAAAGTATCCTTTTAATGTTTAATTTTACTTCAGTCGAAGTTCTCAGAAATCAAGGGGCCCCTTCCTGGGGCTAACACTTGATCTCTATATGAGATACATAGATACCCGAGTATTCTATTAAAATTCTCCTTTATTTCTCAAGCATTGAGTTAGTAAAAAAGTTAAGAATAATTTCTTCTCTCCCCAACTGACCAGTCAATATGTCATAGTATATCTTTCTTGTGGTCTGTTGGTCTTACCGGATTCCAGGACAAGAATTCATCTAGTCTGGTGGAGTATCCAGCACGTGGTGTTACTTGAGGTAACATCACTAGGAGAAGATGCACTATTCCTCGTACGAGGAGATCTTATTTGTGCTGCGGATACTATGTAATTTAAATATTTGGTCAGGGTTTACTTGTAGGGGTAAGAATCCTCATGTCAGATTGTCCTGACAAACCCTTGTACAGAGAGACCGAAGACACTCGAGGAGTGTGCTTTTGCATGTGCTTGTTTAAAGATGATGACTTTGAAAATGATGAGCCACACTCTTCACATCAATAAAGGTTTCTCCCAATGTTTAATTTTACTTCAGTCGAAGTTCTCAGAAATCAAGGGGCCCCTTCCTGGGGCTAACACTTGATCTCTATATGAGATACATAGATACCCGAATATTCTATTAAAATTCTCCTTTATTTCTCACACATTGAGTTAGTAAAAAAGTTAAGAATAATTTCTTCTCTCCCCAACTGACCAGTCAAGTATGTCATAGTATATCTTTCTTTTGGTCTTTTGGTATTACCAGATTCCAGGACAAGAATTCATCTAGTCTGGTGGAGAATCCAGCACGTGGTGTTACTTGAGGTAACATCACTATTACCTATGAGGTAACTGCACTATTCCTCGTACGAGGGGATCTTATTTGTGCTGCGGATACTATGTAATTTGAATATTTGGTCAGGGTTTACTTGTAGTATCCTCATGTCAGGTTGTCCTGACAAACCCTTGTACAGAGAGACCGAAGACACTCGAGGATAGTGTCCAGTAGGTAATTCAAACTCCCCCAGTATGGGTTCGCATGTGTCTTTTTACATTAGATCTAGTTGCACATGATTTACCACAAATTTCACAAGAATAAGGTTTCTCCCTAGTGTGGGTTCGCATGTGTTCTTTTACAACATAAGCCCTTTGAAATGATTTACCACACATTTCACAAGAATAAGGTTTCTCCCCAGTATGAGTTCGCATGTGGCTTTTTACATCAGAACTTCTTGCAAATGATTTACCACAAATTTCACAAGAATAAGGTTTCTCCCCAGTGTGAGTTCGCATGTGTACTTTTAAATCACAACTCCTTATAAATGATTTATCACAAATTTCACAAGAAAATGTCTCACCAGTGTGAGTTTTCATGTGGCTTTTCATATCAGTACTTATTGAAAATGATTTACCACAAATTTGACAAGAGTAAGGTTTCTCCCCAGTGTGAGTTCGCATGTGTATTTTTATATGATTACTTAATGCAAATGATTTACCACAAATTTCACAAGAATAAGGTTTCTCACCAGTGTGAGTTTTCATGTGTCTTTTTATATTAGTACTTATTGAAAATGATTTACCACAAATTTGACAAGAATAAGGTTTCTCCCCAGTGTGGGTTCGCATGTGTATTTTTACTTGATAATTTTGAGCAAATGATTTACCACAAATTTCACAATAGGGTTTTTCTCCAGTATGAGAACGCCTGTGACATGTTACTTCATATTGTGTTGTAAATGATTTATCGCAAATTTCACAAGAACAAGGTTTTTCCATTTTAAAAATTTTTTACTACAGTAAGTGTTCTCAGAAATCAAGGGGCCTCTTCATGGGGTCAACACACAATCTCTATATGAGATACATAGATATCCATGTATTCAATTAAACTTCTCCTTCATCTGTCAAAGTTTAAGTTAGTAATGAAGTGAAGAACATTATATTTTCTCTCACGAATTGACCACTTGACCGTTATACTATATCTTTCTTGATATCTTTGACCATTCTAGGACAATAATTCATCTAGTCTGGTGGAGTATCCAGCTTAGTGCTGTTACCTAAAGCAACATTACTGGGAGAAAGTTAACAATTCATCGTATGAGCTAGTGTATCAACGTTGAGGAGAGCTTACTATGTTATTGAATCCTGTTTATTTTGAATATTTAGTCAGTGTTTACTTATAGGGAAGTGTCCTTATGGCAGGTTGTCCTGACACACCCTTGTACAGAGACACCGAAAATACTCGAGGATAGAGTCTATTAGACATCCAAATTCTATGTTGTTTAGTAGGCATTAAAATTCTGTGCAGTGTGGGACAGTGTATTTATTTTTAAAGTTGTTACTTAAAACAATGTGAGTTCACATGTTTGGGTTCATAGCTGTAACTTAAAATTATAAATGAGGCACTGCAAATTTCATGAGAATAAATTTTCTTTCCACTGTGGTTTACAATGTCTCTAAAAAGTAGAACATCTTAAATAATGAGCCATGAATTTCATAAGTTGTCTGTACTTTAGTGAAATTTTCTCCCCGAGATCTCTTTTTGTCAGATGATGTTCGACAAATTTCACAAAAACGTTTCTTGAAATTATTTTTAGTTGTAGTCGATTTGGCACAAACAAAACTAAAATCTCTCTCACTATTTAAGTTCAATTAGTTCATAGAGATCTCTCTTTTTTAAGTAGATGACTTTCAAATAGCATACTTTAGTAGAATAACGTTTCTCTCTCATGTGTTTGAATGTATCTTTTAAAATCAAATTTCCTTTGAAATGATGAAATACAAATTTCACATAAATGAGGCTTATTTCCATTGTGTCCGTTGTTAAATGAGATTTATTCTGGTAAATTCACACATTTCATTCAGAAGACTAAGACTTCTATTCATGATATGTATAGGATATGTTCATTTTTCTCCACTTTGGCTGTTACCTGTGAATGAATAAGAGATTATATTTAACAATTCATGTATTAATTAAAATAGAAAGCAGAAATCAATTTTTCCTTCTGCAACAGTTTTTAGAATAAGTAATTGTGACATAGGGGCAAGTGATCCCTGTAACTTTTGAAATCATAAACATGATTGAACCAAAATATTTCATAATTTCTCCAGGATTGACTGACCGTTAAAATTATAAATAAAACCCAAGTTTGTTAAGTCTATTTACAGGTCAAGATTTTCGTAACGTGTGCAAACGATATGATCTTTCTTATTTTTATAAACATATAAAATAGAATATGAGCAATATGGAATACAAAAATAAACGTAATAAGATTCAGAACAATTTAGTAGAACTTAAGTTGTTCCAAGACTTTCCTTACATAAGTAGAACTTAATCCGATTTACATAACTATTTACCAAACAGCAGAAGCACATATTTGACCGACTTACATTAAGGTGATCCATGTAGTATCTGATAAAGCAACTCTGATTTTCAAGTGTAATACATTATTAAATTTCTTGATTGATAACTATCAGGAAAATAAGACAAGTTCATAAAACTAATTTATAATCAGTCCGTTCTGATCAACTCAAAATTTTTGCAAATTGTTCCTTCATTTTTTAATGCATTTAAGTCTCTCTCTTCAATTTGTAGCTAGCAGAAGTGTTGCTACCCTAGTTAGATGACTTTATTTAATATAGCTTTTACTATATTAGATAACGTGTATTACATTTATTTAGTATAAACTATTCATCTCACATGAAGAAATTAATTTAGCAACAAGTTTCCAAATAAAGTATTCGATTGTCTCAAATATTCAAATAAAAATACAATACATTTGTTGATAATTTACAAAAGCTTAAAATTGGTAATGTTCCACTTTGAGAATTTTACAGGGAAAAAACTTTCATAGATTTTAATCATCACAAAAAGTAGTATCTACTTTACCAGTAAAATAGTGCAGACGTCAATTATGTCTGAGCAAACAGAGTATTAGGATTAATACTACACAGATGAGAAAATATATATCTGAGCTAACAGAGTCTTAGGATGAATACTTGGCCAAAATATTGACCTCATCATTGAAAGAAATTCAGTAATTTCTCCTCGACTTATATATTTTAAAGCTATTCTCATGAATTTTGGTACCTATATTAAATATCATGTGCTTTTCTGATTATACAGTCAGATTTCATGAATCTCTACCTTAAGCAATAAATTATGAATTAAATATGTGAATTACAGTCTTTGAAACTGTCACATTGTATCATACAGATTGTGAGTTATTTCTAATATAGTTATAATTTTTTTGTACTTCAATACATAGTGTCAGTATAACAACATCTGTTTTAAAAGAATTTTGTAACTCAAGAAGAAAACCATTTTTCTAAACATTACAATAGGTATCCCAAACCCTAATTGAATTTTTATCATATCTAAAAAATATTACGTCAACACATAGATATTTGCAAAACATAAACAATGGTACAAAAGTTATTTTAGCAGCACAAATTGCCAAGAAATTATGACTGTTCAAAATTTGTCAAATAATAGGACAAAAATGGATTTAAAAAATAAGTCAAAAGAATATATTACTGAAATTGCTGTAAAACAGTATCCAATGGAATTACAATCTTGAAACTTTGTAACTTTTCTAATTTGGGATGAGGAATTTATAAAATGTGTCTTATTCGTATTATCAAAGGTGTTTGTCAAAGATATATTTTAACTTGGGTGAATTTATTCATTTTTAACTCAAGAAAAAAAGTTGGCCAATAACAAAATTTAGAAATTTGTTATGAAAAGGAATCACAAGTCTTTATTTTAGGCAAATACTTATTGTAAAGTTTTTAACTTAAAAAATTTGAAATGAATAGAAATATTTTTTTAACTGAGGGAACATCTATGCAGAGTAAATTGTCCCCCTCCGGTTTTTCTGCTTGCTGATGCGTAGTGGGAAGATTTTTTTATAGATGTTTACTACAAGAAATATACTTGGAACATTCTGAATCCTACCATTACTTAAAATTGGCATTACATTAAAATTGCATCTATATATACAAATGTAAACTCCACCTTTGCAATATCATCTGACAAAGAACATGGGAAATAACCATTTCTGCTATTGGTTTTACTTAAAAATCTTATTGCAAAATTTAAAAACAATGTAAACCCAAAGAAAATATGGTAATCTTTTACTTCCACAGCTTATGGTCATTGCCCACTCAAATGAGTTTTTCATTTTTTAAACGATGACATGTTTTATGTACTAACGTGTTACTGCTTATCAAGGCCAAAGGGCCACTCAAGGATAAAGGTTAATGAGTTTGTCAGAACAACATGAGGTTGAGAATTGGTGAGAATTTGATTGTTTAAGAGGATGCCTCAACAAGAATTTGTTAACATTGGACTCTAAAATGACCATGTTGTATTCAACTGGGAAGCAAACTCGTGGTATTGTAATCGACAGACAGCTCTTTGAAAGAAACATTTCCCTAGATGTGGCAATAGTACTCTATCTTATGATGTATTTGACTCTTATAGACATAAAGGATTGCATAAGAAGTGAGATACTTTCTCGAGCAGTAGAATGATCCAACCATTTTTCCAGCAACATTAGCAACAGATTTTATGTAAGTCTTTCATTTCAAGTCTCAAGTCAGTCTTAGAAGCTTATCAATCAGGGAGTTTCCTCAAGGGAGAGACATTCATTTCAATTGGGGAAAAATGAGAATCCGAGCATGGGTGGTGAAAGAGAAGCTTGGTTTAAGATGTATTTAAAGTAACCAGCCACGTTTCACCCCATTGTATTACATGCTCCAGGTCGAAAGAGAGAGAGAAACAGAGAGATCTTTATCATTAATGTTGTTCAGAATGTTGCCATAGATGGTTGTGTATGCTACATAAATGTCATCAAATAGTCTGTTAATGTTATTTAGAAGATCATTGAAAAAGATAAATTGAAAATTTGGTAACATCCCAGCTAGATATATGGATGTTGCTCAGAGTATTTCCTGTCTTAGAGGGAAATTTACGAGGTAGGCAGGCCTAATCTCAAAGGCGGGAATTTGATGCAAAGTTCGTTAAAAAACTTTAAGCTTTAATCAACCCCTTTTCCTTTTTCCACCTACCAAAACATATTTTTACGCTTAGGCCGGACAGTAACAGACCTCCACAAAGAATACTCAACTAACCCTAAGTTTGGGTGGCAACAGACCACAAATATAACAAGAACATAGTTATATCTAAGGTTTAACTTGAACAGTGACAAGTGGGTCAAATTATATTTTGTCAGAAACTGGATGAACCCTTTTATGTTAGATTTATATGCTAAAACTGATACCAAATTCTAAAATAATTGTTTTCTCCTCCCTAGTTTTCAATGTGTTCACATGTAATTGTTTAAAAAAAGTAGATTCGCATTTGTGTTTGGGGTGGGGTGATTTAACTAAGGGTCTTCATCTACAATAAGACATACAATTAAGTTCAAAGAAATTATGAAAATGAAGTTTTTTTTTTAAATATGTTCGTATAAACGCAATCTTGTCTAGTGATCTAGAAGGTGTAAACGTTACTATTAGCGACATAAATTATTTTAAAGAAAATACATTCATAAAATATTTTCCTAAAAAATGTAATATTGAAAAAAAGTTATAAGCAATTTAATTTACAATAAATAGTGGTTGCGAGTAAAATAATCCGGTTATGTCTTTACTTCCTGTGAATAATCGAGATGGCTGACCGTAGATTACTTTACTCACAACCACTATTGTTTATAACTTCTTTTAAATAGTATTTTTATGGAAACAAATAGGTCACAAATGCGTAGGTAAACAAAATAAATTATTTTTGACTAATTTCACAACTGTATCTCTTTTCAAATAATTAATGTCGCCAATAGTAACGTTTACCAAAGTCGGTTTTTCATCTTTCTTTTTTACTGAACTAGCAAAGAGTGCAGAGATAGTATAATACCGAAAAAATATTTAATTACTTTTTGAAAAATTATAATTCGATTTAATCAGTTAATCTTAATGTGTGGAAAACCGAGACTTAGGAAACAATAAAAACGTTGAATTCATTTTTGATTGTATTAAATTTAAACATTTACAACGATAGTCTTTTTTAAACTCTAATTTAAAATTCAATCGTAAAATGAACGAAATGAACAATTTCCGTAGTGATTGAACTTACCTTTTTGTATTTCGTTCTTCTTATTTGTTTTCTTTGCAAAATGAAATTGATTAAATAATCAAATGTTAAAGATTTTAAATCTAAATTTCTTCTTCGACATATAAATTCTTTCATTATCAAATAAAGAGAAGAGTCAACAAGGGAGATAATTCAGTATAAAGTGAAACAAAATTGAGGAAGTTAATAATAAAATAACAGGAAAACTTATGGATAGAATTACTTATCAGTGAAAAATATTAGTGTACACCAAAATTACCTAGTAAAATTTTAATAAAAAATAAAATGTGGCACATGTTCGTCTTTAACCACTGTCCGTTTTTCACAACTTTTTACTGGCCATTTTTCTTTTCTTTCTTCGGTGTACACTTATCTATCAGGCTGCTAGAGAATTCCGGCGTTTTTGGAATTTTTTTTTTCAAATATTTTACATTTTAGGAGGGGGGATCAGTTTCCAATGTTAATTCAACGTAGACTGATCCCCCTCTTTTTGACCATCTCAATTTTTTAAAAATCTTTCTCGGTGTATGATTACCTATCATGTCAATAGAGAATTCCGGGGGTTTTGAGAAGAAATTTTTCAAAATTGTCATTTTAAGACGGGGAATCAGTTTTCAATGTAAATTCAACGTGGACGGACCCCCCCTCTTTTTAACCATCTCAAATTTTTTAAATTATTCTTCTGCTTACAATTACCTATCATGTCACGAGAGTATTCCGGCAATTTTGGAAAGAAATTTCAAAAAATTGAGATTTTAAGACGGGGGATCAGTCTTGTTCGTCTTTTACCATAGTTCGTTTCTCACAACTTTTTACGTCTTAAAATCTCAATTTTTTGAAATTTCTTTCTAGGTAATTGTAAGCAGAAGAATACTTTTAAAAATTTGAGATGGTTAAAAAGAGGGGGATCAGTGTACGTTGAATTAACATTGGAAACTGATCCCCTCTCCTAAAATGTAAAATATTTGAAATTTTTTTTCCAAAAACGCCGGAATTCTCTAGCAGCCTGATAGATAAGTGTACACCGAAAAAAGAAAAGAAAAATGGTCAGTAAAAAGTTGTGAAAAACGGACAGTGGTTAAAATGTATTTACTATTCGTAGTCCACGAATTCTGAACGACATTCAGGTCAAGCTAGCGCGTCGTAGATTATCTCTTTTCTTCTAATATGAAGACACCATGCAGTCTTGTCGTTTAGAGTTCGTTGACTCCGAATTTTTTTAAATTAAAATTCTACTTGGTTTGCTTCCCGTAATCTTTGGTGTACACGGTAAACTAATATTTGTCACTGATAAGTAAGTTTATCCATAAGTTTTTTGTCATTTTATTCTAAACTGCCCCATTTTTTGGTTTACGAATTTACCTTTTGTGACTTTTTATGATTTTTTTCTTATTGTTGTGTAAATTTTAAATGATGAGCCATAAATTTCGCAAGAAATACGTTTTCCCTTTAATTTAGTTAAGTTTGTTCTTAAGTTTGTTCTTTTTTCAGATGGTGTTCAACAAATTTCACAAGGTTTCCCCACAGTATAGGCTTGTGTGTTTCTTTTAATTAGATTAAGTTGTAGATAATTTGTAACAAACAGCAAGAATAAAATCCCTCTCACTATTTTAGTTCAATAAGTTCTTGGAGATCACTCTTTTTTCAGCAAATGACATTCAAATAGCATACTTTAGTAGAATAACGTTTCTCTCTCATGTGTTTGACTGTATCTTTTGAAATCATTTTAGAAGACTAAACTTCTAATGATTATATGTATAATATTATTTCATTTGTCTCCACTGTGGCTGTTACCTGTGAATGAATAAAATATTTTATTTAACAATTCATGCATTAATTAAAATAAAAAGCAGATATCAATTATATCCAAATATTACGGATTTTTTATTTTAAATAAGTAACTGTGAGACATGGGGCAAGTGATGTCTGTAACATGTTAATTCGTAAACACTATTAAACCACTTGCTTAATAATTTCTCCAGGATTAATCTGACTTTTTCAGTTATAAATAAATCTTACTTTGCTAATTACACTTACAGGTGTAGACTTTCTGTATGTGTACAAACGACACGACCTTTCTTAATTTTATAAACATATAAAATAGAATATCGGCAATGTTTGATGCAAAAATAAATGTAATAAGATTCAGTAAACTTTAGCAGAACTTAAGTTTTTCTAAGCCTTACCCTAACACTAACCTTACAGAAAAATATAAGATAATGTACTCAGAGCTAACAGGGTCTTAGGTTGAATATTACAAAAAATAGAAAATATATGTTATGGTACCGTACCTATAACGGACTTTTGACTCTCCCATTCACAATAAATGCTTCTCAGTGTTGAGTAAAGCCCAGTCGATACTGGCAGTCAAGACTGACGTACCGCTACTCTTGTTTCTGTTGTATTATACTTTTCTTCAATTTACTTGTTTTTGCAAAACCCCATGTTTATGTTTTAATTCCAGCCCCTAAACAGGTCCACAACAATATGTTTGAGCTAATAGAGTCTTAGGACGAATACTACACATATGTGAAAATATATGTCCGAGCTAACAGAATATGCAAATAAATACTACACAGATGTAAAAATATATATCTCAGCTAACTGAATCTGTGAACAAATACTACACAGATGTAAAAATATATATCTCAGCTAACAGAATCTGTGAACAAATACTACACAGATGTGAAAATATATATCCATGTTAACAGAATCTGCGAACAAATACTACACAGATGTGAAAATATATATCTCAGCTAACAGAATCTGTGAACAAATACTACACAGATGTGAAAATATATATCTCAGCTAACAGAATCTGTGAACAAATACTACACAGATGTGAAAATATATATCCATGTTAACAGAATCTGTGAACAAATACTACACAGATGTAAAAATATATATCTCAGCTAACTGAATCTGTGAACAAATACTACACAGATGTGAAAATATATATCTCAGCTAACTGAATCTGTGAACAAATACTACACAGATGTGAAAATATATATCCATGTTAACAGAATCTGTGAACAAATACTACACAGATGTAAAAATATATATCTCAGCTAACAGAATCTGTGAACAAATACTACACAGATGTGAAAATATATATCCATGTTAACAGAATCTGCGAACAAATACTACACAGATGTGAAAATATATATCCATGTTAACAGAATCTGCGAACAAATACTACACAGATGTGAAAATATATATCCATGTTAACAGAATCTGCGACCAAATACTACACAGATGTAAAAATATATATCTCAGCTAACTGAATCTGTGAACAAATACTACACAGATGTGAAAATATATATCTCAGCTAACTGAATCTGTGAACAAATACTACACAGATGTAAAAATATATATCTCAGCTAACAGAATCTGTGAACAAATACTACACAGATGTGAAAATATATATCTCAGCTAACTGAATCTGTGAACAAATACTACACAGATGTGAAAATATATATCTCAGCTAACAGAATCTGCGAACAACTACTACACAGGTGTGAAAATATATGTCCGAGATAACAGAATATGCAAATAAATACTACACAGATGTGAAAATATATATCTCAGCTAACAAAATCTGTGAACAAATACTACACAGATGTGAAAATATATATCTGAGATAAAAGAGTCTTAGGGTGAATACTACATAGATTAGAAAATATATGTCTGAGCTAAGAGAGTCTTAAGACAAAGATAAGAACATATATAGCATTACAAGTTGATTTTTATTTTTTAATTAATTGTTATTTTATTAACTTGGATCAATAGAGCTGCATAAAAGCTCAAAACCGTTTGAGTTATGCAACTGTCATCAGTGATTCAAAGTTATAAGATTTTAAAGTTATGCGATTACCATCGGTGGTTCAAAGTTATAAGATTTTAAAGTTATGCAATTACCATCAGTGGTTCAAAGTTATAAGATTTTAAAGTCATGCAATTACCATCAGTGGTTCCAAGTTATAAGATTTTAAAGTCATGCAATTACCATCAGTGGTTCCAAGTTATAAGATTTTAAAGTTATGCAATTACCATCGGTGGCTCAAAGTTATAAGATTTTAAAGTCATGCAATTACCATCGGTGGTTCCAAGTTATAAGATTTTAAAGTCATGCAATTACCATCAGTGGTTCCAAGTTATAAGAATTTGAAGTGCCAAAATTTGTGTTTTTCATTGGACATCTATTTAATCCTTTTTAAAAAGTTGGTCAATTATAACCCGGACCCCAAATGTGATGATGAACCGATCCCGTGCAGTGCAGGAATCCTTCCTGACTGTGAACACCTTTTCTTTGGCTCGTGATTTCGTCTGTAGTGGCTGTAAAAAGAAAGATGGCTCGAATCTCCCTCGGGTCTGATGAATGACGACTTCGTGATTCTGTGAAGGCAAGATTACTTAGCAGCACAATTCACGATAGAATAACTCGACAAACGGCTAGGTCTTTTCACAACAATAATTATTTAATAAAAATGAACAAAGTCTATTCTTCGATAATGGCTTCCTTATTAGCTATTGTATCTCTCCGTGTGCGTGTATGAATCTCTATTTACGATTTCCCAGTTGTTAAATAAGTTGTAACTTAATCTATGTTTGGAGAACCGTGTGTGTGTGAAACTCCCTTTACGAGTGTTAATCCTTAATTAAGTTGTGACTTGTCTATTGAAAACGGTGGGGGGGGGGGACACTATTGTTAACACCTCCCAGACAAGAAGCTGTTCGCGCAACATCTCGTCTGGTGATCCCCTAGCCCGACGGAGACGTCCGTTCTCGACCAATTCCTAGATCTGACTGTTTTTCGATCGCCTTCTCATCTCAAATAACAAAGACGAAAAACGTATAACTCATACTCTCTCTCTCTCTCTCTCTCTCTCTCTCTCTTCTCGTCGTGTGGTACGCGCGATGCTGACTTACCCTCTTTCTTTACCCCATCCCTTCTTCTGTGTCCCCACCCCTCCCCCGAGGTGGGGTGGTGCGGGCAATTGTAATTCGTCGTTTTTGGTTTCTCTTTAGATCTTATCTACACTAAAGAAAGCCATTAGCCTCTCTTTCTCTATTGGACCACCCATCGAGCTGACATCCATCGTACCTCAAAAGCCCCATGACCAAATTGTTCAGCTGGTCAAACTCATCCATTGTATCTGGTTAACTGCCACTGACGGCCTACACGCTCTGTCCCGCCAGGCTGGCGCCGCCTCTCGGCCAAGGTTTGGACAGTCAAAAATATGTACTAGCTCCCAGACTTCCACTTGTCTCTACGTGGGGCCTGATCTCCCCGATGCATTCCAGTGCACCCCGGGGTGCAGACTCCGTCGCTGAAACCACTGTTTCACATCCGCCCAATCCTTATTTCGTGTCAATTGGTCGAAATTGACATCTCCCAGACCGTCACCTTTCTCTACGTGGGGGCAGATACGTCGGATGAAATCACTGTTTCACATCCGTCCACCCTTATTTCGTGTCACTTGGTTGCAATTGACATCTCCCAGACCGTTACCCTTCCCCACACACAGAGAGAACAACGGATAATACAATCAAAACAATAATAATCAAAAATTAAGAAAAAACTGTAGCTAAACAATGGAACAAAAAGTTTTCTTTTTCTGTTCTGTTTTCTTTTGGTCTGTCCTTCTTTTTCTCTTTCCAGTCTATTAAAACATCAGGACTACGTATGTATGTGTGTATGTGCGTATGCATTTTGTGGTTTCTGTGTTGGGAGGTGGGTAGGTGACAAAATGAATTATTATGCATGCAATTAAAAGTTTGTTAATACAGATTGGAGCTCGCAACGCCCCTTACAAATTACGTCACCATCACCCTCTCCTCGGAATCAATCTCTACTTCTTCACTGGTCATCCACCTGGATTTCCGACACGGGCAGCGATTCCTGCTCCCGCTCGCGATCTGGGTGAAGTGTACTCAAGGGTAACCCTCCCTCGCTCATGCACTCGGCCGTCGGTGTGCTCGCGCCGTCCACTTTCTCCCTATGTCTTTCTCGCGCCCTTTGTCTTTTCTGCAAAAGCTAACCCTATTATTTATGTGCACAATTCTCACTAACATCGACCAAGCCCTATCGTGCCCGTGTCTAGTTCTACCTTTTAACGTGAATTTTCCCTTCCTGACGGGGTTAATCGAACCCTCAATCTCTCTAAAGCTAACAGCTTGTTACCTTCTGGTTATGCAACGCATTTTAACACATTATAATACTTTCATAACTGTTCGATGGGGTCGACCGGTAATCGCAAACGATTTGGTAATTCGGCTTTGATCTGCCGAGATGATTATATTCGGCGACAAGTGTCTTAGCGATTGCATATCCAACTGTGCACCTGTGCACTCACTCGTCAGTATCAACAACTGAAATTCTCTTGGTACGGACCTGTCTGGTTCGCATACCGTCACTATCATTGCGTCGGCCACCTCGGCCGGATTCTCTTCGTTCCCTTCTCTGGGAAAAACAATTCTCTCAGACTAACACCTTCTTGGCTCACTTCGGCCCGGTGACATTCGATATCGATGCGCCTTCTCTGGCTGCATGCGACAGTGACCCTTTTGGTTCTTCCCTATAACTTCCAATTTCTTCATAATCATTCTCTCATCGCTTCCCGACACTGTCCCTAATTACTCATCGAGTGCCACTCCCAGCAACGGGGGGCCACTGATTTCTTCTGCTTCGTCTGTATCAACACTATCTATCTTAGATAGGATCTCATATCCTTCTCTTCGCTTATCATTACTTCTGTGCCCTTTCGTAAGGCGCACCACAATCTGTCATATTCACGGTGGTTCGAACATCTGTCGATTACTTCAACTTTCTTTTGCTTTTACAACTCACTATATATCTGCCTGGTCGTTCGGCAACAGCCCATCCAGCTGCAGGTATATTACTACTTGTGATCGATCATTTGGATCTAACCACGACGACCCTCCATCGGTCCCAGTTATGCATCTCTTTCTATCCTTATATGTCCGTTTATCTCGGGGGGGGGGGGCATCCAGGACAACTGTCCGCGCCACAACCACCAGCACCGCACACGCATGGGGGCCCTCCCTGCGCGCGGTGGGGCCAACGAATGCGACACAGCACAACCTCGGCCTCTCCCCCAGGTCCTTGACTATCTTTGGCTTGGCTTTCCTACTATTCTGTGGTGGGGCGTCTGCTCCCCTCTACCGTAACTTCATAGGTAATTCCTCTACCTTTTTGGCTAACCGATTTTCTCTCAGTCCCTTCTGGAGCTGGGCAGGGGGGTATTTTGCCGCTCTCCTCCCACTCGCTGGACTCGTCAACCGACCTAGCAGTCGCGTTTAATTCGATCTCTCTCTACGGGGGAGTTCATTGCTTCTTGCGGTTTCTCATAAACCGGCGAACAAAACCCAAGCCCGTCTTCTTCCCATTTAAATTCGCTATCTTTCACTAAACTTATCATTCTGGTGGCCACCCTACTTTTTATACTCTGTTGGGTGGCCTCTGGGCGCTTCCCTGGTTCTTTACCCTAGCGTCAGGTGGCACACTAAGGTTCGGAATCCTAATTCCTCACCTCCGATCTATGCTGCTGTGCACCACCGACTCTCATGTCCGAACCGACCACACCTAGTGCAGTTCGGTCTAACCGAGCTGCGTGGGCGCCCATAATTTGTGGGACACTCTGCTGCTCTATGCCCCTCACCCCTGCAGGTCCAGCGGACTGATACCTGTCTGGCCGGTGCGGGCCTATCGTACTCATTTTGAAGGTCCCATGCCTTCCTTCTAGGATCGGAGTCTGCCTCCCAATCCTCTCCGCCCCCTCTCTCCATTCGGGGCCCCGGACACGCCCTGCCCCCACCGTTTTCCTTCTCCCAGGCCTTTCCTCGCCATTGCTTAACCTTAGCCGGGTCAACTCGCGTACGGCCTCAATCGCGGTTCGCTCGCTGGCATATTGCCTCACTAGCTGCTCGCGGAGCTCCGTCCAAGTGATCCCCGGGTTCTCTACATACCTCCCCTCAATGAATCCCGACACTGGGCCCCTCGCTCCCTCTAGAGCGAGCAGCACCATCTCTAAATCTTCTAGTCCATAAATCACCCTCTTCTTCTGAATTACTGCTAACCACTCCATTGAATCGACGGGATCCCCTTTGTGGGGGGGTATTCGTATCCCTCCCATCGGCCCTTCTATCTTTCTAGTCTCTTCTCTCCCCATACCTGTTACGCTATTTACTAGGTCCTCCTCCGAGCCCATTCCCCTTGCGTTCTAGCTTACCACTCCTAACAACAGAACTACCCAAACTGTGTGCAAAGTTTGGACAACAATCGACACACCGACAAAACCGAGCAAGCGAACAAGAGAAATCAACGAGTCACTTACCCCTCTCCTCTGCTGCTCCTGTGGTCCCTCGTCTCTGGGTTGGTTGCTTGTTATTTTTCGAGTCCGTCTGGGCCTTTCAATCAATTGACTAAAAGTTCGCGGTCCCAGACTGATCTCAAAGTCTAAAAAACGTTTTTTCTTTCAGTCTATCTCTTTTTTTTTCTTTCTCTTTTTTTTTTTCAACCACGGGTGTACATGCCCGTTAAACTGTTTCTCTCTTTTCTTTTCCTATTCTCTTTTTCTATCTTTTTTTTTTTCAAACACGTGTGTCGATGTCCGTCAAACTGTTTCTCTATTTTCTTTTCCTTCCTCCTTTTTTTTATTCTCTTTTTCAACCACGGGTGTACATGCCCGTTAAACTGTTTCTCTCTTTTCTTTTCCTTTTTTTCTATTCTCTTTTTCAAACACGGGTGTCGATGTCCTTGTCCCCTGCCGGCTGCCGCGGATCTGTTTGTCCGTCTGTCTATTTTTTTTTCAAAGTGCTCTGCCGGTAAAAAAAAAATCGTCTGATCTGCCGCGGATCTGTTTGTCCGTCTATCTATTTTCTTTTTCAAAGTGTTCTGCCGGTAAAAAAAATTGTTTGTTGTGCCCGTGGGTTTTTAAAAATTTGTCTGTCTATTTTTTTTTTCAAAGTGTTCTGCCGGCAAAAAAAAAAAATTGTTTTTTTTTTTTGTTTTTTCCCTTGCCGTGGGTTGGCTCTGCTCTTTCTTTTCCCGAGGTTACCAGGCACTCCCAGTACCATGATCCTAGGTCGCGGCACCATTTATAACATAGACCCCACACGATCCTTCGTCACGGGAATACCTGTAACACCGGTATTCCACTCGTGTCGTTAGCTCGGTACTCACACGTCTGTTCCTCGGCGCAGGAATCCTCCCAGACTGGGAACACTTTCCTTGGCGATGATCGTCTGTAGTGGCTGTAAAAAGAAAGATGGCTCGAATCTCCCTCGGGTCTGATGAATGACGACTTCGTGATTCTGTGAAGGCAAGATTACTTAGCAGCACAATTCACGATAGAATAACTCGACAAACGGCTAGGTCTTTTCACAACAATAATTATTTAATAAAAATGAACAAAGTCTATTCTTCGATAATGGCTTCCTTATTAGCTATTGTATCTCTCCGTGTGCGTGTATGAATCTCTATTTACGATTTCCCAGTTGTTAAATAAGTTGTAACTTAATCTATGTTTGGAGAACCGTGTGTGTGTGAAACTCCCTTTACGAGTGTTAATCCTTAATTAAGTTGTGACTTGTCTATTGAAAACGGTGGGGGGGGACACTATTGTTAACACCTCCCAGACAAGAAGCTGTTCGCGCAACATCTCGTCTGGTGATCCCCTAGCCCGACGGAGACGTCCGTTCTCGACCAATTCCTAGATCTGACTGTTTTTCGATCGCCTTCTCATCTCAAATAACAAAGACGAAAAACGTATAACTCATACTCTCTCTCTCTCTCTCTCTCTCTTCTCGTCGTGTGGTACGCGCGATGCTGACTTACCCTCTTTCTTTACCCCATCCCTTCTTCTGTGTCCCCACCCCTCCCCCGAGGTGGGGTGGTGCGGGCAATTGTAATTCGTCGTTTTTGGTTTCTCTTTAGATCTTATCTACACTAAAGAAAGCCATTAGCCTCTCTTTCTCTATTGGACCACCCATCGAGCTGACATCCATCGTACCTCAAAAGCCCCATGACCAAATTGTTCAGCTGGTCAAACTCATCCATTGTATCTGGTTAACTGCCACTGACGGCCTACACGCTCTGTCCCGCCAGGCTGGCGCCGCCTCTCGGCCAAGGTTTGGACAGTCAAAAATATGTACTAGCTCCCAGACTTCCACTTGTCTCTACGTGGGGCCTGATCTCCCCGATGCATTCCAGTGCACCCCGGGGTGCAGACTCCGTCGCTGAAACCACTGTTTCACAAATTAGGAATTTCTGCACTATTTATTTTTTTAATCTATTCGTATGAATCTTTATGCAAAATTATGTGCTTTTTCTTGCACGATTTATAACTAGAAATGCAGGCTTCAAACAAGTAAAACATTCTTACAGTGTTATGGTACCTTACATATAATGGACTACTTGGACTCTACCACTCATCATTAATACTGTGAGCCCCTGCTTCTCAGTGTTGGATCCACCCAGTCTATACTGGCAGTCAATATTGACGTACAACCACTTTTGTTTCTCTGTTCTATTATGCTTTTTTTCAATATACTTGCTTTCTATAAACTCCGAGTTTGTGTCTTTCTTTCCGTGTCCCTTTAACGAGTCACAACAACTAGCGACAAGGTATTTCGAACTTAAATCGGAAAGGTTTTCCTGAGAACCTTAAAAAGGCCCCACAACTAGCTACGTGTGAATGTTAAACCTCCACTTCCCCAACATTAAGAGATTCACGAGAACCTTAATAAGGGCCCCATAACAACTGACGTCATGGGATTTCGAACTTACACCACAACTACAACTGGCGACGAGCTATTTCAGACTTACACCGGACACAACAACTACATTAAGGGATTCTTTAGAACCTTAAAAAAGACCTCACAAGAACTGGAGACGAGGTTAGTAAGGTATTTTTCAGAACCTTACAATGGACGCCACAACTGGCGACGAAGTATATAAAGGTTTTTTTTGTAGAACCTTACAAAATGATAAATGTAAAGAAATCAACGGGAAATTCACCTGACAACACTTTAGTTCTAAAAACTGGCTTTACCTAAAAAACATGTAAAAGACCAACTTATTGTCTTCATTTGAAGTAAGATCAGTTATTTTTTTTATTGCTATTAGGGAACTGTCTGAATTATTAACAAAAAGGGAATACATGATATTTGCTTTTCTCTCCAAAAGAGAAAAGTCCTGCTGCTGAAAGAAAAGTCATTTAACTGTATTTTTTCTGTTGACTAAAGTACTGACCAGAGATTTTACGAGTACGTGAAAAGCATACTAAAAAAGTTATTTTTATTTGTTGGTCGAAGAAAAAAAGGTTTCTCTTTTTACAAGTAAGATTACATTTAGTAGCGTAATATAAAAGAAAGAACTTTGAAAAGCCCTATTCTATAAAGACACATTTGAAACATGGAAGATTTTAAAGCAACAATCACAGAACTTGTTAAATATCAAATGCAACAGCAACTAAAACAAAAAAGAAACCAACACAAGACTTCTGGGACAAAAAAGCTGAAGAAACTAAGCGAGAGCAGCATAAGGACGAGTAAAAAAGACAACTAAAAACGAAAAAGGATTTCAAAAACTTTTACGGGAACAAAAAAAAATAGCGGACGAAAAACTACTAGAACAAAACCAAAAATAACTGGAACAAATAAGAGAAATCGATCAAAAGATTAAAGTATTAATGCAAGGAATATCGCATAGGGGTCAAAGAAACGAAAACCATCAAGCTTTTTCGCAGAATGCTGTTTGGAGTGCAACTGACAATTTCACTTATTCCCCAGACAAGGATAACACTTTTGCTTCATATTTCAGAAGGTATGACGATCTAAAAAAACATTGTGAAAATGTAGCAGACTAAAAAAAGGTCGCCTATTGCTCTGAAAATTAGGCACCACGACTTTATTTTACCCCGAAAAACGAGCGACTTGACTTTGTCTGAAGCTGTTAATCTTTTAATAGAATTATTCAACCTTAAGATTCTCTGTTCCACAACGGTAGAAAGTGTTTGAATTTAGTAAAAAAATGATGCAACATTCGCGCCAATCGTTAATAAACACTGTGACGATTTCAAATTAGCTGAATTTAGCGCAGATAAATTTAAATGTTTAATTTTCGTGCAAGGACTCGTATCAGGAAAAGTGGTAGAAATCAGACGTAGTATTCTGAACAAGTGAGAAATTGGACCAAATTTAACATTACATAAATAATCTGAAAACTGCTAGAGATTTATAATTGTTAAACAAGATTTGAAAGACATTTGTGGTGGAATTGATGATCTTGAGCCAAAATTGAGCGGTGGAGGTGGCCCGGACTTAGTTCATCCCCACCGTAGGAGGGTCCGCCTTTGCCTGGCTTGCAGATGGAAATGGAAATAAGTTTTGGCTTACTAGTTTTCTAGTGAGGATTGAACTCACAACCTCGTAGTAACAAATCTACTGGTTGCTGCACAATAATAATAGATTTAATTATCATGACAAATAGTGAGCCAGCAGATTATGTTTTTTTCTGATTGGTTAAGCGGAATTAACTGAGGGAAAATCTGCTAATAAAAAGACAAGAAAATCAGAAAAACGGGTGACGAGAAACGTGAGTGTCGAGTGAGATTCTGCAGTGAGCCGAATTGTTTTCGTTCATTGGCGCTCGAAGTTACACAGAGGGTTTTTGTGCTTCTACAGGAATTGAACCGAACTGAGTTTTTTTTTGTTTGTTTAACGTTTGAAGTCTAGTCATAGACTTCTGAATTCCCATTTATAAGCTATTTCGGCGTATATATACTTGGTATGGATGTCAAGGCTTTCGACATCCGGCTAATTCCGGAATTCAGCAATGCTACAACTGACATGCCTATCGTTAAATGGATAGAGAATGTGGAGTTAGTTTGTGAACTCTGTGCCATGGAAAAAATCGAGGCAGCGCACTTGCCGTGTACAGACAGCTGAGTCAAGAGAAAAGGGCAGACGTGGAACAAATTAAACAGGCCCTTATGACTGTGTATGCAACGGATAGATTCAACACATTCGACCAATTTGTGGCGAGGAGTCTCCGCCCAGAGGTAAATGAATTTCTGGCTTAAATGTATCGTTTCATACGGCTGATTGGTGAACCTTTGTCCGATCGATAGATGGCTTGTCCATTCATGGCGGGGTTGCCACAGTATGTCAGGCAGCTTCTTAGAGCCACGTCCAGGATGGACGTAATGAGCATGGAAGAACTGCTGAATCGGGCAAGAACCATCATGACGGATGACAACGGGCACCAAGTATCAGCCACCACATCTGTAAAACGACCGTGGTTTGATGCAGAACTTTCCCTGGCCAAACGATACAACAGAGCAATAATCTGCTACAAGTGCTCTGAGCCTAACCATATGGCCAGAAATTGTACACAAGGACTCTCGAAGGGAGCAGATAGTAAATTGCAGAGATTTGGCAGCGAGACACAGTGTTTTCGGTGCAACGGACTTGGGCACATTTCATCAGAGTGCCAGGGAAACGCCCAAGGGGAGGAGACGTCAGCGCCAGCCTTCTTCTCGACCAAGTAAAAACCTGCACTTTACCTACTGTAAAAGTCTACATGGATGGACAAGAGTTCGCGGCTCTGGTGGATTCAGGATGCTCACAGACGCTGGCGAGCAAGGCCGTGTGTTGTTGCTGGAGGGATAAGGAGGTTGGAGTATTGACCGCCGACAGAAAGACACTGAAGTTGGGTGTTGAGCAAGTTCAGCCAGTGGATATTGAGGTCTTAGTTGTGGACAGGCAGTTGTTAGGATTCGATCTCCTTCTTGGAATTGATGTGCTCAGAGAGCTTGGCGGCATACACCTGACTGAATCTGGTAACGTGCGATTCTGGAACCTAAACAAGTGTGCAGCCATTTTTATCGACGAACCCGACTTTGTTGTAAGATTTGATCATAGTACAAAATTATGGACTGCATCGTGGAAATGGGCGAGTGATCGTATTCCCAGTCAGCTGACAAATAGAGTGCAGCAATATAAAGTGCCTGATCACATCCTGGAAGCGTACGACGAAGAACTCTCACTGTGGCAGTGCAATGGATGGCTATTACCATATTCCGAGAAAGAACTAGGCCCTCTGAAGGGGCTAATTCATATGATGGCGGTTGTGCAGGAGCACAAGCAGAAAGTCCAACCAGTACTCAACTATCGAGAACTAAATGACTATGTGGATGCATTCACTGCTAACGCAGAAGTGTGTGCGCAAGGAGCCGATGTGTTGCTTTTAGATTTGAGAAATGCATACCTAAAAATTGACGTTGACAAAGCATTGTGGCCTTTCCAAACAGTAATAATCAAAGGCAAGCGTTTTTGCCTTACTCGACTGGGGTTCGGCCTAAATGTGGCACCACTTATTATGAAGTCTGTGATTGCTGCGATATTGTCTCAAGATGAGAAAATTAAAAATGCCACATCAGCCTATGTCGACGATATCTTCATCAACGAACGACTGGTCTCTGCAGTTTGTGTGCGGCAGCACTTCCTAAAGTACAGACTGGTCTGCAAAGATCCAGAACGATTGAGAGATGGAACTAAGGTCCTGGGTCTGCAGGTCTGGGAAGAGAGTGACTCTCTCAAATGGAAACGAGGTGGCCAGATTCCAGAAATGCTGCATGTAATGACACGTCGATATGTATTTTCCTTGTGTGGGAAATTGGTTTGCCACTTCCCAGTGTGCGGCTGGCTTAGGGTTGCTACTGCGTTCATCAAGCGTCAAGCAAGTTCGCTAACCAAAGGATGGGACGATGAGACCAAATATGCCTCTCTCTGTTAGATGCTGTCGGTAACGACTGCTGGTGCGTTGATAGAAACGAGATGAAAGCCTGGGTTGATGCAAGTTCCATTGCTACGGGAGTGGCATTGAAAGTGAATGGAAACATTGTGGAAAATGCCTGTTGGCTGAGTCGGACCAATGATGCGAGGCACATTAATCTGGCCGAACTTGATGCAGTGATTAAACGTATTAATTTGGCCCTTCAGTGGAAGGCACAAGTGTTACATATGACCGATTCAGCATGCATGCATCGATGAGTGTCTGACACTCTGACAGGAAAGGCACGTCTAAACACAAAGGCGGCAGGTGAAATGCTGGTGAGGCGACACTTGGTAACATTATGATCACTGGCTGAGGAATACACGTTCGTGATTGATTTGACTCTGGTTAAATCCTGTCAAAACAAAGCTGACAGACTTACCAGAGTTCCACAGGGATGGTTGAGTATGCACAAGAAAGGACAGCCGAATCTGGAGAGTTGCGGCACTTCGGTGGCCGATTAAGTGAAGATCAAGTTGCCAACATCTATCAACAGAGTGGCCATCCAGGTGTTAAAAGAACATTATATTTTGCCAGGACTGTCGACCCACTGGTGGCAAAGGGACTCGTTAAATCTCTTGTTAGAACCTGCAAAGCTTGCCAATCAATTGATCCAGCATCGGTTCAGTGGAAAAAAGGAGATCTGAGTGTCAAGAAAAACTGGAGCAGATTGGCCATGGACATAACCCACTATAATGGGTGCCATTTTTTACGTTTATCGATTGTGGTCCCTCCCACTTTGCAATATGGCGGCCACTGCGATGGCAAGATTCGACTAGTGTCATTCGTCAGCTGGAGACCATTTTTATGAAAGCAGCCCACCAACCGAAATATTAACGGATAACGACACTACATTCACATGCCGACAATTTAAGGAATTTGTAAGTACCTGGGGCATGTATTTGAGGTTCTGATGTGCTTACGTTCCGTCCAGTAATGATATTGTGGAACGCAGTCACAGAAGTATAAAATCTATTGCGGCCAGAAAAAAATGCTCAGCATTGGAGGCTGTCTACTGGCATGTTACACCAAAAGACAACCTTTCACCGTCTACAGCACCGGCTGATGTCTTGCATAGATACCATATCTGAGTAAAAGGCATTGATATCGTGCTCCCACCGCCGTGCAAGTGATTGAAGAGAGATTTGAGATAGGCGATCTGGTATGGGTTAAGACCCTACAAAGCAGGTGTACAACTAAATATGGAACTGGACACGTAACCGATGTGATCAGTGAGCAGTCGGTGCGAATTGATGGAGTACCTCGTCATGTCAGGGATCTACGCCCTTATGTAGGATCGCCTCCTTTCTCCGACGAGATAGAGGAAGATTCTGAGGATAGTGAGAGGCCAGTCTACTTCAGGTCAGGTTCGCCAGATAATCCCTCGGATGTCGGTGGCATACAAGCAGATTCCGACTCGTCTAGTGGGAGCGCTTCTGAGGAAGAGGAAGTTCAACTGCTCCCCCTTCAAAGGAGCACCCGAAACAAAAGACTGTGCCTGCATTGTCATTTGTGTAATCCAGAGATCAAGGAAGAGTGTGGTGGAATTGATGATCTTGAGCCAGAATCGAGCGGTGGAGGTGGCCCGGACTTAGTTCTTCCCTGCAGTAAGAGGGTCCTCCCAATAATATTAGCAGGTCGAAGACTGGTTTGTTGGTTCTGCGAACAACTGGGACATTTAAATCTGGATTGCCTGCAGAAGAAATCCATCCAGAAGATTACCAAAACATCTAAGGCAGGCCCCCAGCTACAATTGGTCAGCTAATTACATCAGCATCTGACGACTCCGACGAGTTTCCTGCTCTTTCCACTTCGGAAAAACCCAATGAATGGATTATAGTTCCGGGTAAGAAAACCCTGGGTCGGGTATTAGTGGACGAAATGAGAGAAGAAGCAATGTTAAAAAACGACCCGGGGAAAGACAGTTTTATAAAAGCCAAAGAGCTTAAAACTAAACTAGAAAAAAAGAGAAAGAAGAATAAAATAATTCGCCTAAATCTACTCCAAATAAAACCACTACCATCAAATCAAGTCCCCAGCCGGCCACCAAACCAATAATCCCTAAAAATTCACATTATCCCAAATCAATGCCCCCCAATCACTGGCCCAATATTAGATAAACCTACAAACTAATCCCACTAAGTCCCATCAAATCGTCCCAAAAAGTCAATTCTGCCAAACCTTCTCCCTTTGTCTCCCTATTAAATACCCCCCAAAATACTCCACCTGTTTCCCCCACAAAGCAGCCCTCCCCTTCGCCTTCTTTAGCATATAGGGCCTAGCTCCCCTTCCCTCTCCCCAATGGATGACATGCCTCCCCCTCCACCTATTGCACAGAAGAGACAGAGGAGCCCTTCTTTGGAAAGAAAAAGCAAAAAAAAAAACGTCTTCCTCTCTGGGGAGGATATTTGCAAGGTTACCAATGTGCAAGAAGAAACAGTTAAGTATTATCACCTCTCAAATCTCAGTGAGCTGCTTAAATTTAAAGAAGTCGAAGACTCTTCAAATTTCCCCAACGCCCCTAGAATCTTAACTGTTGTAAGGAGGAAATCTGAAGCGAAGGCTCTATGCTGGAAGAGGCGAACAGCACATTTAAATTCACCCTTCCAATGACCATCTTTAAAGATGAAGTTTTATCTGTCTTAAGAAAAGATTGTGTTGGGAGGGTCCCCATAAGGTTACACCCCGCCCTGTATAGGATCGCTAAACTAACTTATCCTTTTGATGTTGGCGGCATCTCCCACGATGGTCAAATTAATGATCAGATGGCCAAACAATCTTTTGGGAGAGCCGTCGGCATCCTGACCACTTCTATGTTCGTTTCTGGAACCCAACTCTAAGGCACCCTTATGGCTCTCTTTCTAGCGAGTTTGAATGTCCGGGGCCTGAGGGCCGACGCTCGTAAATTTCGAGTTGCTACAGACCTTCAGCGCCTCGGAGTGGATATATGTTGTGTTCAGGAAACCCACTTGATTTTAGGGGACTATTTGGGTGCGCTGGCTAAGGGTTTCCACGTTTATTCAGCATACTTTAATTCTTCTGCTAGGGGGGTTTCCTGGCTGGTAAGCAAATCTTTAGATGCGTCATGTGACCCTTGCTACATGGATCCGGAAGGGAGACTTTGCGTTTTGGATATTACCATAAAGGAGAAAGCATTTCGGCTTGTCGGGGTTTATGCGCCCAATAGCCATTCTGAGCTCGGTTCTTTCTTTCGGCGAATCGAGCAGTTCTTGAATTCTACTACTCGGACGGTCATTCTAGCGGGAGACTGGAACGCGGTCCTGGATCCAGATTTAGATTGTAATTGGCCTAGGGGTACTAACACCGATCGGGATGCTAGGTTATTTCAGGACTTCCTCGATAAGTTTGATCTTATTGATAAGTACCGGAATGAAAAGCCCCGAGATAGGGTATTGACTTGGACAGCTAGACGCGGCTCCAATTCGGTACAACTTTCGAGTTATATCAGTCGGTTCTTAATTAGGAGAGTCGACGTAGGCTTAGTTGAATGTCCAAGTTTTTATAACATAGTTTACTCAGATCATAGACTTGTTCGGGTCAGTGTAAACTTAGATAGACCTAAGCCTAGTTTAGCTGGGTACTGGAAGCTCAACACTTCGTTGTGTGATGTGAAGGGCAACCAGGAACAGCTATCACTAACCTTACAGCAGGAATTGACGGGGGCTGTAATTGGGAATAGGAAGTGGGTTCATTTTAAGAAGGTTATTAGGTCCTTTACTGCCGATTTTAGCAGACGACTCAACTTATCAACTAGGGCAGCTAAAGTGGCACTAGAGTCTAGACTAGATCGGGCAGTGGAGGTGGGGGATAGCTCTAGTGTTACTATAATTAAGGTCAAGCTGGCTTCTTTGGCTATCGAAGAACAAAAGGTTTTAGTGATTAGGGCTAGGTTAAAAAAAGTGCCTAACGAGGCGGCAAACATGGCCGCTGAACTGCAGTCAGAGGAGCGTCGACATGCATTTGATCGACATATCGCTCGTGTCTCATTGCCAGATGGGGGGCTCGTGACCACAAACGAAGGTATTCTGGAGGCTTTTCGTTCTCATTTCCAGGATCTTTTTACTCGGGGAACACGGTTTGTCTTTAGCACAATTCAACCCCTATTTAGCCGACTTTTCTCGTCTTGAGGCGACCGAAGCAGCTAGGTGCAAAGGTTGCATAACAGAGGATGAAGTCCAGGAAGCCGTAAAGTGGGTCAGCCTTAACAGGTCTCCGGGGATTGATGGTTTGCCCTACGAGGTGTATTTGAGGATGTCGCACATTTTTGTTCCCTTGCTGACAGTTTTGTTTAACTCGTGCTTTAGGAACGGGTCTATTCCCCAGTACTTGACCATGGGTTTAGTGAAATTGTTATGCAAGAGCAAAACAAAAATGGTGGAGATGGGTTAGATAATTTTCGGCCCCTAACAATGCTTAATGCGGAGTTAAAGATTTTGGCCAAGATCTTAGCCAATCGTCTGCAACTTGTTTTGCCTGGTCTAATTAGACACGAACAGACTTGTTCTGTAATGGGTCGGACCATTCAGGATAACTTGCACTCGATACGCTTGATCATAGATAAAGTCGACACTGAAGCCGCACTGATCAATTTAGATCAGTCCAAAGCATTCGATAGGGTGGACCATCGGTATTTGGAGGCTGTTTTGTCTGCGGCCGGTTTTGACCCGCTATTCCGCTCTTGTATGCGAACCCCAGTGTTAGGGTTGAAGCGAATGGTATGAGGTCTGAAGCCTTCAGATTGTCCAGACCTCTTCGTCAGGGGTCTCCTCTTTCACCGATGCTTTATGTGCTTGTTTTGAAACCTTTCCTTAACAGGCTAAGGGTGAATCCGGTCCTGCGTGGAATTACTTTGGCAGGTGCTTGCACCACGTTGAAGTATTCTGCCTATGCCGATGACTTGACTGTGCTTGTAACGAGCAATGCTGGGATTAGTGTCGTCGACAGAGAAATTAGAATGTATGAAACGGTGACAGGGGCCAAAATCAACTGCGATAAGTCTGTTGGCTTGTGCATTGGTGCCTGGAAGGGTGTTTCCTTGCAGGGACCCTTTGGCTGGACGGATGGGCCTTGCAAGCTACTCGGCGTCTGGTTTGGTCCTGATCTTCAGCTGGAGAAAAATTAGTCGGAAATCCTGAAAGCGATTAGGGCAGCAGTTGGTCTGTGGTCTTGCAGAAATCTTTCGTTAAAGGGGAGAGCAAAGGTGTGTGCTTCTCACATTTATCCGATCATCTTATATCGTCTTTCAGTGCTCCCACTCCCGTCGGATACACTGCTGGAAATGCAGCGGGCTCTTTTCAAGTTTTTGTGGCTTGGAAGGTGCCCTGGTTCGTCGCGAGATTTGTTACCTTCATCCTTCTGAGGGCGGTCTTGGTATGCCTAGCATCGGAATTCAATGCCATACACTTCGGCTGCTTTATCTAGACTGAATGAGTACACAATCTGAGGGAAACGGTGTCTTTTGGAAGGAAGACACTAAGAAAGCCTTTCCGGTTTTGAGAAGTGTGCACTTGGATGAGAGGGAGGCACACAGGTTGCCCCAAAACAAGTGCTCCTTCTATCGCAAATGTAGACATGCGTTGAAGTTCCTTTCAAGGGTGACAGAAAGCCTCTCTGACACCTTGCTGTTGTCCCGAAAGGCATTATATCGGGTAATGGTGAGGGGGACTGTCCAAGATGTTAGGCATGAGGGGCTCGCTTTGACGAGGGGGGGGGCTCTATCCAATCTGACCATGGGCGCCTGGGTTAAGGTGCTTTGATAATGACGAGGCATCACTGAGCTGGTTGACGATTAGGAATGCACTCTGGGTAGGTAAGAAGCTTCATTCAGCACGCTTGAGTAATTCTCCGACTTGTGTCAGATGCGGCGATGAGGACAAGACCATAAGTCACGTCTTTGTTTTTTGTCGCATCGTCGTGCCACTGATTAAGCTTGTTGCAGGCTACATGGTTCGTATTCTTAATGTATCGTCTTTTGACCTGGAACCCATTAATGGAACTGGGCTCCAACAACTGATAGGCAAAAACGGTTTACGTTTTTAAGCTTACTAGCCATTATGAGAGTTACGATTTGGAAGACTAAGTGCAAGACAGTCTACGGAGCTGAGACCTTCACTCCTCTCGACCTTATTGCGATTTTCAAATATTACCTGAAGGCTCGCATTAGGGCCGAGGGGGTGAAACTCTCTTCGGCAGATGTTGGTGAATGGTGGGTGACTGGAGCGGGACTGTGTATAGTGGCTGGCGCTAGATTAGAGTGGTATCTGGCCGTGCCTTAGGCAGAGAATATTGGGTTCAGGAAACGAACACTGCTTTAATTTTAAGTTAGATTAAGACTTATTTTAAGTTATTTTCTGTTTAATTTTCTGTTGATTTTTAAGTTCAACAATTTAGCTAGTGTATGATTGACATCCCCTTTTTATTTTGTCCTCATCCCACTCCCCTTTTTATTTTCTGCCCCATGTTAAACTCCCCTTCCCTCCCCAATTAGGTGACTGAGCGCTAGATTTGTCGGAGATGCAGGTCACCCTCCGATATTTTTGAAGGAGGTGTTCAGAAATAAAACGTTGGGGCCTGCATCAAACCACTTTTTTCGAGTTTTCGATTTCGACCGGCAAATCGGCATCTCTGCCACATTTCAATAACGGGGGTGAGGGGGGGGGCTTTTTACTAACCTTTATTTCCTTTCACTTTTTCACTGTATACATCATTTTTGTATATATAAATTTTTAGTCCCACCCCCCGTTGCATATTTCTCATATGGGTTTTAAGTAGGACTTCATGGTATGAATTCTTATGGTGAGTAGCGATGGATGTATAGTATGAATGTGGTATTTTGGTGAATGATGGTCATGATTGAAACTAGCTAAGTTGAGTTTTTTAAGTTAGAGATGACCGATCCTTTCCCCTCCCCCTTTTTGGCCTCGTGCCACATTTTGTGTATTCATTTACGCGAATAAATATTGACGAGAAACGTGAGTGTCGAGTGAGATTCTGTGGTGAGCCGAATTGTTTTCGTTCATTGGAGCTCGAAGTTACACAGAGGGTTTTTGTGCTTCTACAGAAATTGAACCGAACTGAGTATTTTTTTTTGTTTGTTTAACGTTTGAAGTCTAGTCATAGACTTCTGAATTCCCATTTATAACATTGAAGAGTCGCGAATTGCACACATGAGAAAACACATTTCAACTCTCCTTCAAAACAAAAAGAGGGATTATTTTCACGCTCCTACAAAACAAAGCACGCCCAGTAAAAAAGGATAAATTACCGCCGAGCCCCGGTTTTCGTTGTGGATACATCCATTAGGTAAGAGATTGCCCGTTTTAAAACCTGTCTAACTTGTAATAAAGTCGGACACAATGGTTCACACTGCAGAACGAATAAGAGAAATTAAACTCAGATTAAATCCCAAACAACGAATGAACAGGACGGCAGAATCATATGAAAATATGTACAGGTAAGAATCCCGAATAAAAATGTAAAATTACAATTGGATTCTTGTTCAGACATGTCGATTATCAACATGCATACATGGAGAAGGTTGGGAAAACCGCCCATGCTAAGAATCAACCAAAAGGCCAGATAGGTGACTGTTGAAAAAATTAAATTCAAGGGTGAAATTATTACCGACATTACTTTAAACAGAATTACCAAAAAAAGTTAAAATTTTCGTATTTATTTTGCACAGACTTATTGCAGCTGTTTTACCTATAAGAAATTAAGTCAAATTCTTTGGATAACAAGTTGAAGGTTAAAGAGAATTACCTCAGGGTTCCAGAGCTGGAATCGCTAATGCTGCAGCACAAAAAGGATTTAGAAGACTATAAAAGATAAGATGACTTTTGCAGTAGTTGAGAGTAGTAGTCCGAAAGTAGTCCGAAATTCAGGGGTGTACCAAGGCTTGCTGCTTGGTTTCTGTTGGAATTTCTTGGAGAGTATGAAGCTCAATAGCAACGATTAACCAATCAGTTATAGTTGATGGTTTAAACGACACATTCTTTGAAAAAATGGAGTGGAGAGGAATTAATCATATGATAGATCTGAGGCTTTCCCAGTCAGTCATCGATTGAAAAGGATATTAAAGGTCTTGTTGAACTTTGTTTTGATATTAATTGAGACAACTGAGTGATCAGAAAATCCCATTGGAGAGAGAACAGTAGATTATTAAGAACATATCACAAATGCCTGTAAGGATGGGGCACGTGAACCTGAACACTTTATAGGTAAAAATTAAATAAACAAAATTATTTTAGAATTTTGGATGGGGATCAGTTTCACAAATTAATATGTAATGTAATGTAAATTGCTTATCGATTTCCGGAGTAGAAACTGTTTTCAATGATATATAACAAATTTTTCTTTAAAGGGAGATAAATAGTGATATGTTTTTTTTTGGGGGGGGGGGGGGTAACAGATTTTGTACATTTTTTAATATTGAAAAAGTATTAAAAATATAATTAAAAAATTACTTACCCTTTTATCAGTTAAAAAAGTAAATATTATTATAAAAAAGATTATTTTATCATTTTACGTCTAAAGAGTGAATACCAATATTGAACGTTTGTGCATGATTAAATAATATGCATAAAGGACCATTTCTAAGTAATGTTTGATTGAAAATTATACATGGTGTTCGTTGATCTCCAGGAATTAACATATTAGAAATAATACCCTAAAGACATGGCATGTAAAGTCAAGCACAGAAATGAAGGGGTGGGAGGGGTTATCCCTCTCTGTAGAAAACCAGTAATGAATATATGGGCAAACAAATGCAATTTTGTGCTGGATGGGCAGTAATTCTGTGGGAGCAACGGGATGGAGCCAGAGGCATGACCAAATATTCATTCACAGAAAAGTGTTTATTTAAGTTATAACTTGTCTTAATGTATATGTTCTGTAGAAAACCCACAAGACACACACCCATGTAAATAAAATCAAAACAAAAACAACATTTAAAAATGTATAATTTTACCAGAAAAACATAAAACTGTAGAGGAGGGTCATCAGCTAAATCAATACCCTCTCCTTTGTTAACGATACAAGTCCACCCACCAAACACCTACCTTAACCCTAAACCCCACCCTAAGTTTGGGTGGCAACATCCACCTAAAAATAACAGGAACATAGTTATATCTAAGATTAAACTTGAACAGTGACAAGTAGTTCAAAAGATATCTTGTAAGAAACAGGGTGATCCTTTATATTAAATTTATATGTGAAACTGATCCCCCATTCTAAAATAATTGTTTTTTGTTTCCTCCCAAGTTTTAAAAGCGTGATCAAACGTAATTGTCTAAACAAAGTAGATACGAGTTTTTATTTGGGGTGGGGTGATTTAACTGAGGGATTTCATCTACAATAATACCCACAATTGATTTTCAAGAAATTATTAACATGGCCATTTTTTTTTTTTAAATATCTCCGACGAGCGAAGATAGAGGGAATGGTTTATGGTTGGGAATGGGGGTGTAGGTATTTACAAAACCTATGTATTCCGTTTCTCCCATCCTCCTTCTACGCTGACCAGAGGCAGTGAGTCCCTTTACTCAGCATAGACGAGACGTTGGAACTTGCTCCAGCAGAGAAATCCGTTCTCTGCCACATTACGTGTTGTTACTAGACCCTGTTGCGGTGGGTCGCTAACAGAGGATTTCTTTTTGCAAACTACTGCTGCCCGATCCTTCTGGCTATCGCCCCATAAAATATTTTTTCAACATCTTCTTGGCTGAATTTTAGAACAATACCGAAAATATATTTAATTACTTTTTAAAAGAATTATAATTCAGTTTAATCAGTTCATCTTAATGTGCGGAAATCCGAGAATTAAGAAACAATAAAAATAAATTAAGTTGAATTCTTTTTTGATTGCATCAAATTTAGATATTTACAACGAAAGGCTTTTTTAAACTCGAATTTTACACTCAGTCGTAAAATGATCGCAATGAAACAATTTCGGTCGTGATTGGACTTACCTTTAAGTATTTCTTTCGTTTTATTTGTTTGCTTTTCAAAAAAGACATTAATAAAATAACCGGATGTTAATTAAAGTAAACATCTTAAATTAAAGTTTCTTCATTGAGATATACATTGTTTTGTTTTCTAAGAAATAGAAGAGTCAACAAGGGAGGTAATTCAGCATAAACCAAAACAAAAATGGGGCAGTTCAAAATAAAATAACGAGAAAACTTGGTGCAACTTCAGAAAAGCCTCAATACGAAAAACGGATAATAAATACATACCTGTATTATGTATGTGACCAGGACGGAACAAAGATATCGTATACAACTTATGTAGAGAATGTTGCAGTATTAGAGGGAATTAACTTTTTCAAAATTCAAGGGACAACTACTTTTGACGGAAAAAATCTTATGCTTTGTACGGATGGACAGATGGGTAAAAAGTAGCAGTAATAGTAGCAACAGCAACAGCAATACAGTGAAGCAGTTTTGAAATCAGTAGCAGTAGTATTAGCGGCAACAATAGCTGCAGAATAATGATGTCAAGAATTATTCGAGATTTGCTGACTTGAATGCTTTAGACAGATTAGAATAAAAACTCAATTTCGATTGGTTCCCTATATCGGGATTTTATCAATTAAAAACAATTTCTCCTGAAACCGTGCACCTGTTCTCAGATGTTATAAAAGGAACAGCATTCGCAGTTTCTGAGAAGTTGGCTGGCGAGAAGGCCAAGTTATCCAACGATAACATGTCATTAAGATCAACGCCTAATGTTCTTTCTTAGCGCGCAAACAAAACCGTCATTTAGGCTTGAACTATTAGCGTTAGCACATGGACTTACTTTCTTAAGATTTCGGCACAGACAGTGCTTAAACATAATAATAATAATATGAACTTTGTCAGCTTTTCGAACTCTTATTCCTATTTATGTACGTACGGACTTTTGAATAACATTTATAATGTCGGGGCTTCCCGTCTCGCGGGTATCAAACAATATGCAAGAACAACAACTCAGAAGGTAACGTGTTAACAACAGCTTGGTCGCAGATAGACTGCCGTCCAAACATATATTTATTGAAGAGCGCACATACCTAAGGGTAGATAACTCATAGAGTTATGTCCCTTTGATTGGGCACATCACATCCCTCCTCATCTTGGTGGGACAACTTGTCTTATTTTATTTATTTATTTATTTATTATTTCTTTTTTTTTTATCTATTTATTTTACATTATGTAGTCTTTGAATCTGGCTGGGGGCAGTCTTTCCCGAGATGGATTTCGTCTCGGTAACTGGTCAGCTATTTGTGTTTTGGGTATTTCCAGGTCTTCTGAGGTGTGTGAATTGTACTCACTTTCCCAGTCTGAATCAGAGTCACGGTTCTCATTCCTAGGTGTTATGCGTTTTAACAAAGAAGAGTTTCTAGTCATTTTGTGATTTCCTCTCTGCACCGTTATCATACTTCCCTTCATTTTTGTAATGGTATATGGTTTAGGATTGTATGGTGTTGACAGTTTGTTTTGTCTCTTCTGCCTGACCAAAACCATATCACCCAGGCTGAGAGTTGTTGTTTTTGCCTTTCTATCAGCGTACCCCTTCATCTTCTCTTTTCCTTTGGAGTCATTTTCTTTTATTCTTTTATGTGTCGGCCCTGTTACTGGGCTTTCGATACCATTTGGTATTCCGATGTTCATTTTTCGGCCCGTACAAGCTTCAAATGGTGATATTTTAGTGGTGGTATGGGGGGTGGCTCTATATTGCCTTAGGAAATGTGGTAACTGGGTCTTCCAGTTGTGGCCTTCCACCGTGGCTGCAAGAATGTATTTTTTTAAGGTGCGCATAAAACGCTCTACTTCACCATTTGCCTCCGGCCATAGAGGTGTAATGCGTCTATGTTTGAAACCTGCTTGTGCCGCTAAGTCTTTAAAGTCTTGTCCTTGAAATGGTGGACCGTTATCAGATTTTAGAATGGTTGGATATCCTTGTCTAGCAAAGATCATGTTTAAACGGGGAATAACTGTACCCGCAGCTATTGAGGGTATTACCTCCACCTCAGGGAATCGGCTGTAATCGTCGATTATGACTAACGCATAGTCACCTGATGGGAACGGACCTGCAAAATCGACTGAGATTTCAGTCCATGGTGCAACTGGTAGTGGTGAGGAGTGTATGGGTTCGCGGCTCATGTGCCTTGGGTCTGAGGCTTGGCAGGGAATGCATCCGTGTACTGTTTCCTCCACCAGTCTATCGATTCCTGGGAACCATACTTTTTCCCTTATCAGTTGTTTGGTTTTGACCATGCCCTGGTGAGATTGATGGGCTAAATCGACGGATCTCTTCCTCAATTTTGAGGGAATTACAAGCCGGTGTCCTCGAAAGACGAGACCATTGTGTGTTGAAATTTCGTCCTTGAATAGGGAAAAACTTGACAGCTGGGGGTCATTCCATCGTCCATCTTTAACCGCACCCTTGACTTTTTGTAACTGGGGGTCCTGTTCTGTGGCTTGTTTGACTTCCTCAAGAGTTAAAGATTTTGGTATGATATTCTTAGCTATATATCTTATGTAGGCTTCTGCTACATTGTCTTTAGATGGTATGTGTTGTGGGTGACGACTCAGATAGTCCGCAGGGTTTTTGTCATCTTTCCCGGGACGGTATACCAGGTTGTACTGGTAGGGCATGAGACGAAGACGCCAGCGTTCCATTCTTGTTGTTGTCGGTTTGAGACTTTTCACAATACCTAGAAGAGGTCGATGGTCGGTGGTGATTTCGAATCTCGCTCCATATAAGTAGAGATGATAATGCTCAGCTGCATATACCACGGCTAACATTTCTCTCTCAGTTTGAGAGTATCGTTGTTCTACATCTGTGAGGGCACGACTGGCATAACATAGCACCCTCCCATCTTGTGTCAGAACTGCACCTAATCCAACTGGGCTTGCATCTACCAGTATGTCGGTGTCTTTCTTCGGGTCAAAATACGCCATCACCTCAGCTCCAGTCAACGCTTCCTTTAACTTGTTTGCAGCTGCTTCTTCTTCCTCTGTCCATCTCCAGTTTGTATCTTTTTTTGTGAGCCGTCTCAGTGGTTCACTAATAGTGGCATAATGTGGAATAAATCGAGCCACATACTGTGTCATGCCCAAGAATGATCTGACTTCACTGATGTTCCCTGGAGACTTGCATTTTGTAATAGCCGAGATTTTCTCTGGGTCAGGGGACACTCTATTCTCACTGAAAATGTGTCCGAAGAAAGTCAGTTTCCGTACAGAAAAAAGGCATTTTTCTTTGTTCAGCTTGGCTCCTACTTCTTGTAGACGTTTCAGGGTGTTCCTCAAGCTGATGTCATGAGATGACTGGTCACGTGCATATATTATTATATCATCTGATAAGTTTTTCACTCCAGGGATGTCTCCGAGGGGGTCTGATATAGCTTTTTGAAATAGTTCTGAGGATGCATTCACACCAAAACTTAGTCGCTTGTAACGAAATAAACCTTCATGCGTGGCAAATGTCGTTATATATCTGCTGGGCTCTTCCAGTTCTAATTAATGATACGCATTAGAGAGGTCTAGTTTGCTGAAAACTGTACACCCATTTAAGTCCGCTATTAGGTCGTCTACGGTTGGCATTGGATGTTTAATCCGTTGAATGGCTTCATTTGCCTTTCTCATATCGACGCAAATTCGTACGCTACCATTTTTCTTAGGGACTACGACAATCGGGCTAACCCATGGGGTAGGTCCCGTGACTTCCTCAATCACATCCGTTTCCATGAGACGTTTGAGTTCTGTCTTCACATCTTTTCTCACATGGAAGGGTATCCTGCGGTGTCGCTGAGTTACGGGGAAAACCAATGAGTCAATGTGGAGCTTAATGGTAACTCCAGAAATTTTTCCCATCTTTCCATCAAACAGTGCATGGAACTCGTCTTGAATTGGGACCGTCACATGGAACGTGAAGTTAAACGTTATCATTCCCAATGCTTCAGCAGAATTACTGCTCAAGAGGTTCTGCAGTCCAACTGAAGTATTTTCGCTGTCGACCACAAATATTTTAGCCTTACAGGATTTATCCCGAAATTTTATGCACGCATTGATAAATCCTCGGATGGGTATGGCATGTTTTGACCTGTATGCAAATATCCGGGTCGTTGTTTTGTTTATACGTGGTTTGTGTTTTAAATCATCATATACGTGTCCAGCAATTATGTTTACGCTAGCTCCCGTGTCTACCACAAACATTACAGGGGAATTATTCACAAGGGCGGTAACTTTTGGTGTCTTATTCGGATTATTGACAAGGGCGGTGACTCTTGGTGTCTTAGTTGGACGTGTAGATTTTACCGAGTAAATAGATTCGTCACTGGACGTATAGGGAGATATCGGAGGAGGATTGGTGAAACGAATTACTCTTACCGGCTTTGCTTTACATGCTCTTGCAAAGTGGTTTTTTTTGTGACAATTCATGCATTCTTTTCCTCGGGCTGGACAAGTCGGGTGTGTAGCAGAATATCCACAATAGTGACATGTTTGCTGTCCGCCATTTTTTTTTTGTCCACCTCGTGGTCTGTTCTTCTAGGTGTCATGGCGACTATTTTGCCGCGCTGTCCGCCATCTTTTTTTTGTCCACCTCGTGGTCTGTTGTTCGAGGTGTCATGGCGACTATTTTGCCGTGAGTGTCCACAACAAATGTCTTTACTGTCGTTGACGTTGAAATTTTCATTATTTCTACGTGTGAGACGCGTGCGGTTCTCGTTGCTGTAAATAGCTTGCAGTTCATTTCGTTCCATGTCTGCAGCACGCGTATCAGCAAGTTCTATTGCCCTAGCTTCGTCCAGGACTTGTTTCAGCGTAGAGTTGTCTCTTAGCGCCTTCCTTCTGACTTTAGAGGATGTGCACCCCTGCAAAATTTGGGCTAGGATCTCTCTGTCTTTATCTTCAAACTCGCACGTGGTGGCTAGAGTCCGTAGTCGGGCATGGTACTGATCTAGACTTTCGTCCATGTTTTGCATAGCCCGTCGAAATTTGAAAAGTTCATATGACGTGTTTTTCTGCGGCGTGAAATGATCCGTTATCGATTTTTTTACAGTTTCATACTCGCCCGAAACTATAGAGCCGTCGTCCAAAATGTTTGTTGCACCTATGCCCTTTTGCTGGTCTGTGAAGTCATGGAAGATATCAAAGATTTCGTCTCCTGCGTAGTGAAGAAGTGTTGCTTTCTTCTTTTTGTCGTCGCAAATGTCCATAGCAATAAATAAATTTTCTAACCTGTCTATCCATTTTTTCCAGCGAACGGTAGTCGTGTTTTGGTCCGCATGTACGCTGAAACTTGGAAAAACTGGTAATCCAACGCTGGCCATTTTTTTTTTTTTTTTGTATTAATTCCGGAAAAAAAAAAAAATTTTTTTTTGTATTAAATTCCGAAATGTAACGTGAGCTCGTCACGAAATTCTCGTCGCCAGTATAATGTCGGGGCTTCCCGTCTCGCGGGTATCAAACAATATGCAAGAACAACAACTCAGAAGGTAACGTGTTAACAACAGCTTGGTCGCAGATAGACTGCCGTCCAAACATATATTTATTGAAGAGCGCACATACCTAAGGGTAGATAACTCATAGAGTTATGTCCCTTTGATTGGGGACATCACAACATTCTCCTCTTATGGACTCTTAATACCATTTTCTTCGTCCAAATTCATGGACTTATAATCACCTTTTTCTCGCCCAGACTTATGGACTCATGATAACATTTTCTTTACCTTTGCTCAAAAACATTCAATACTAACTGTCTCCGTTAAGACATATAAACATTTAACCTCTCTATTACTAACACCTGTCTTTTACTTGTTGAATGAAGATGATCAATAAAGTGTTATATATTATGTATGGATTAAGTTTTTGCAATTTACTTGTGACCTCTTTTCCGCTACAACCTTTTTCAAAGCATGGTAACAAAATCTCCATTCTCTTTTCAAAACAATTTTTCCCTATTTCTGGTTAATGAGTTTTCCTGTCAAAAAAACCTTCCCTCATTCAATTACCCTGCCTACAGGACGATGGAGACGAAGTTGTAGATAACATAAGAAAGTTGGTCATTTTAAATTGTAGCTTGGTCAAATCGCTCACGTTTTCCCCAAAATTTCAGTATTGTTAAAAAATCCACCTCAATTACTTGTATATGGCAGTTCATTATCCTGCATTTTGGTTTCCAATTAATGAGGAGTCATTTTGTAGACTAAGCCAAAATCCACTTTGAGGTTGGGGAAAGACCTGAAGACCTCTATCAAAGAGTGATGAGCTTTTTTGAGACCAACTTGATGAAGTTTAAAGTTCATATAAGTCACTAAGGAGTCTATGCTGAAGTTGAAGAACTCTCACCTACACTAGAGAACCTTATAGTTCTCATACGGCTTCAATTCATCAGCAAAGACCTTCCATTCATGATCAAGCAACGATAGTGTACCGATCAAACTGGAGATCTCAGGTTCATATGATTTTAAGGTGCTTCACACCGCATTTAGATAAAGAAAGAATAAGTCTCCCAGTCAATGATTTAAGCCTAAACCTGCCAATGCCACATGTTCGTTATTTAAACAGGCAAGACACCCAAAAGGTTACCTGCAAATATTTACTGGATGAAGACAAACACTTCATGCCTAGACCAATATGATAAATCCAGGTAATCAGCAATCTGACAATGAAGGTTCCCTTTCTGAAGAGTCTAAGGAGGAAAATGCAGAGGATGTAAGCCACATCGATACCAAGCATGAAGTATTATTAACTTGCCGGGTAAGTACTATGATGTCGGCCAAAAGTAAGGCATTTTATGAATACCACCCAGTTTGATTAAAATTGACAACAGTGCTGAAATGAGCTGGAAGTTTTAATGACAAATCATACGCTTCTCAAATCTCACCATGTCGCCAGTTCATTTTCTAAATGGAAGAGGAATAAAATTCACAGGAACAGCCATTATACGTTGGTAACCTTGTGTATCTATACTGCAAGCAGAATAAATCTATGAAGCCGCTACATCGTCACGTCAATTGATGGGAGTGGTGCATTGTCGTAGTGTGTTTTAAAGCAGAATACAACCAAATACAGCAATTATTAATTCAGAGAACAAACAGTAATTAAATACAAAAATAAAAACAAACGATACATAATTTAAAAAATTAAAACGAACTAATTATTAAATGAATTTCGTAAATGTTATGAAATTTGTTGATACAACACATTCAAAACTATCTGTTAATAAATATATAAACAAAGTTATTTTATTTTCGATCCCACTTGGTTAAACTGTATTATTTGTCCTGAAATAAAATTATTTTTCAAAGTGTTCAGAATGTAACTTTTATTCAATGTTATAATTGCTGGTAGTCATTGTCTTTCTTTTTTTAAACACTAAACATATTTGAACTGGGTTAGAACATGCAAATAACCTTTTGACATAAAAAATAAACTTTGAAGATTTTTATATGAAAAGAAACAATTTTTAATGGAATTTAAAAGCAACAATAACTAAGAAATAAAAAAAAATAATGTCCACCGCTAAATGTTGGCATGAAAGTTCAATTTCGTATTCAAAACTTATTTAAAATTGTGTATCAGGGAAAACAAAAGATTTTATGTTTTGATACTATGGATTGCCCCCCCCCCAGTAAGGACTCCAGACAATGAGAGGAAATGATTCACTATCCACCTAAAAGCGATCGTTAGATGAGTAATAAGCTGGAGGTTGCCGAGAGGGCGAGCATGGAAGTAGTCAGTTTTTATTGATCAGTGGGGGCTAATGAATAAGACAAAAGACCAGACTTGGGATTTCTGGTCAAAACTAAATATATTTAGATGTCAGAGTTTTTTGTGACAGTTTACGTTAGTTTTGAGTTTACGACAGTTTGTAGCAGATGGCATCCTCGGGCAGATGGGGTTAGACCTAGGTGAGGCAAGTGAGATTCAGATTGGGCTGAGCAAACGATTAAATGAGCTGATCAATCGAGTGATGGTGATGCCCCGACAGACGAATTATTTCAGTTGGGTCTTGGCTGATGAACTGAAACGTAACTAAGATGTGGACACTAGAACTTGTGGTTCCCTTTCCACGACAGTGTTACACACAGAGAGTACAACTGATTTATACACAACGTATTAGAGTTTCTTGTGAGTCTGTTTCTTTTTTTTTCTCAATTTGTAAACTACTGCTTATACCCTCGAAAATCGTCAGTGAAATAGACGACATGGCCAGAATGGGAACGAAAGATAGAAGACAAACAGAAGAAAACCACAGCACATTGTTGAGGAGACTGACATATGGTTCTACAATGTTATGCACACTTGTCATTGTGTAAACAATCAAATTTTAGGAACAACAAGCAAGTAGTTTGTTTTTATTTAAGGTTTTCAAATATTCGAAATGATTATATTAAGATAGATTAATTTTTCATAGCTTTCAATTCAAATTACTATCAGACTTCCACCTTAAAAACGACATGAGCAAAATCATCAGTATCTTCAGAGTTAGGTGTTTTGACAGAAATGACTGGAGATCTGTTAAAATGATATTTACCAGGTTAAATGTACCCTTTAAAACGTAGATTTTACAAAGTTTTGTTTATATGTTAGCACCAACAACTATTACGTCAGCAGATAAACTAGACTCAATGGATGAGGCTTTACATTATGAAGGTGACGGCTGATCAATCAGAACCGTCTGTCATATCTGCATCACACTGTACCAATCCTTGATTATTGCGCTAACAACTGCTCTTCATAAAAAATTACTTGCTTTAGAAACAGTGACAATACAACCACAAATGCAAATTCATTGTATTTTTTAAATTAAAACAGACAGAAAAACAAGCTGTGTTTTTGTCTTTCTATACAAACACTCTGATTCCTGTCATTTGTAACTGCTTTCTTCTTATCTATATTCTTATAACAATAATATTGCTATGGTAACAAGAAAAACCAACACAAACTATAATTGCAACAATTTGTATTGATGAACTTTACAACAAACATGTATACATGTTGTTCAACATAAAGTTTATATAGACATACATATTTGTGAGATGGCTCATATATGCAAATAGTTGTTGGTCAAAAAACTTGTAGAGTGAAACTGATATCAGACATCTGCAGTTTTTGTTTTGGCCAAGATGTGAAGCTGAACTGATTTTTCTTGGTGAGGTGCATCATTTATATAACTATGGTTTGACAGGTGCTGGTTTATATTTAGTTGAGAATGCTCCCAATTAGTCACAGAATGTAGTAAATCAGAATAATTCAGAAAAGTTTTATTTTCTGAATAATCACTAATAGAGAATGAATTTAAATACGTTTAATGCTAGAAATAGTATAATTGGAAATAAATGGTCAACTGAGTATAATGTGACAGTAGAAAGGAACACTTACCAGCTGAAAAGAGAATGAGATGCTTCGTATGCTGTGATTGCCTATCTGCCAGAGTAAAAAGGACTTTTCTTCACAATGGTAGACTTTTATATTTGGGTCTGATCTGCATATGTGGAGAACTAATTAGCATATGTGGAGACCAACTGACATAAATGAAAGACTGATAGTGAGTTGATTTTAAGAGAGCAGAGAGAAAAGCAGAGAGAAAGTGGTGGTGCTGGAAATCTGTTGGAAAGTTGAATTGTCTTTGTAACCTTTTTTGTTACGGTTAGACTACATATAATCATTCAAATAAGGAATTCAAGAGAATTCTCTCGACCAGCTAGACACCCATGAAAAATACTTTTACATATAGAATCGTATCAAAATACGAATTGCCAGAATTTTCCCTACACAAATAATCATTTCAACACACTATAAGACCGTAAAACGGTAATTCTGATATCTCTTAGTAAATGTTTAGAATCGTTTAACAATGATAATATTAATAATATTATCAATAATGATGTTAGCATATGAATTTCCTCCTTTGTTTCTTTGACTGTTTAATTAATAACAAATTGTCAACACATTGTCAATACTATTCATACTAATAAAATATTGGATTCAAATGCCGATTTGAGAATGCAAATTTGATGTGTTTTTATATTAAAAATATTCTCTAGGATGTTCTTGAACATTTTCTAAATGAAAAAGTGTTATTTTGGATGATTTTTCTTGAAAATTTAAATAATATTGATCACTACAGACGAGGAGATATCTTTATAAATATCTTTAAAAAAATGACATTTTAGATCTAAATAAAAGAAATTTATCTTGCCTGTTATTTAGAGGCATTTTTACAATACTTTCAGTAATTTTAGGTTCTAGCCGGTCTATTAAGTGCAATTATTTGGATGTATTTCACATGTAGTTGCCTGGGAATATTTTACAAATTCTTTTGAAAATTCTTCTTTATGAAGCCCTTTGCTCTGATTATAACTTAAATTATGGTGATCCTTCCCTTCATATCATACATGCGGCATTGCTACTTTGCCTAGTTATTTTGTCACATCTTTCCTTTCTGATCAGTTCACTATCATGAGGAACAGTAACCTCAATCAAAGTTGTCACTATTTCGAGTTTGTTTAGCATGGCAATGGTTTCTCTCTCTCTCTTTTGTCATTTAAGCTCAGTGAGATCTCAGAAATCTAGAGCACAGATGTTCGAATTTGTATTCAAGAGTAATCCCTACTTCTTAGACTTTGAGTTTGTAAAGCAGTGAAAAATAATAATTTTTCTCTCCCTAATGGACCAGTTTATTATATAATAGTAAATTTCTCTTGTGATCTGTGTTGTGTTTGGCCTAATTCCAGAATAAAAAATCATCTAGTCTGGAATGTGAAGATTAGTGTTGTTACATTTGGTAGCATCACTAGAAGAAAGAACACTATTACTTTACTCGTATGAGCCAGTGTGTTGCAATGTTGTGGAAGCTTATTTTTGGCTTCGAATACTATGTTATTTTAAATATTACTTGAAATATACTCATGTTAGGATCTCCTAGAAAAAACTCTGTACAGAGAGACTGAACACATGTGAAGATAGTGCCTACTAGGTATTCAAACGATGTGTTTTAATATGTGAGTTTAATATACTTTTCCATGAAAATCATTTACTACACATTTCACAAGCATGTATGAGTTCGGATATGCTTGTTTAAATTATATCTTCTCGTAAATGATTTACTGCATATATCACAAGCATATAGTTTCTCTCCAGTATGCATTCTGACATGTTGCATTAAGTAATTTGTAGTAGCATATGATGTGCCACATATTTCACAAGAAAATGGCTTCTCTCCAGTATGAGTTCGATTATGTTGATTTAAATTACTTTTATTAGAAAATGAGTTGCCACATACCTCACAAAAATATGGCTTCTCTCCTGTATGAGTTTGATTATGTTGGTTTAAATTACTTTTATTAGAAAATGATTTACCACATATTTCACAAGCATAAGGTTTTTCTCCAGAGTGAATTCGAATATGTTTTTTTAAATTAATTTTCTGCGAAAATGATTTACTACATATTTCACAAGAATATGGCTTCTCTCCAGTGTGTATTACCGTATGTCTTTTCAAGGTTTGCTTCTGTTTAAAGGAAGTTCCACACACTTTACAACAAAATGGCTTCTCTCTTTTTTGTTCCATTTTACTTCAGTCGAAGTTCTCAGAAATCAAGGGCCACCTTATTGAGGCTAAAACTTGATTACTATATTATGAGATACATAGATATTCGAATATTCCATTTAAGTTCTTCTTTAGGTCTTAAACGTTGAGGTAGTAAAGAACATTAATTTTCCTCTTCCCAATTGATCAGTTAACTGTTTTAGTATATCTTTGTTGTGGTATCTTGGTTTTACCGGATTCCAGGACAAGTATTCATCTAGTCTGGTGAAGTATACAGTTAAGTGCTGTTACTTGAGGTAACATTACTTAGAAGGTTCACCATTCCTTGTATGAGCCAGTGTATAGCTGTGTCAAGGTAATTCTTTCTAGTGTGTGTTTGTATATTTTGATTTAAATGACCTACTGCAAAAATGTTCTCCACAGATTTAACACAGTAGCCATTCTTTCTAATCACTGTTCCGATATGATGCTTGAACTCTTACATTTTAGCAGAATGATCTGTGACAAATCAGACTTAAAACCCAAAAGGAGATTTCAAATATAAAAACTTTAAAAATGATAATCTACACAATTACTTTTTCTTTAAATAACAATAGTTTTTCTTCAGTATTCATTTGTTTTTCACACAGTAGATATTGCCTCACATTCAAAACCTTTAATGAGTAAAAGATTTATATATATATATATATATATATATATATATATATATATATATATATATATATATATATATATCGGCTATTCAAATATTGGCCGTGCAGTTAGCGACGTTGGATTTAAGTTGAAAAATACTTGTAATCCAGGGTTTCGAATCGTACGACCGGTAGTGAATAGTCATATCTTTATGCTGATGAGTTTCGATTGAAAAGGGAGGAAACGTATACGTACATAGATAATAAACAATAACAAATATTTTATATTTGTCGCTCCTTGTAAAATAAGTAGAGCACTCTAATGGTAATACAAACACAGCATGACGTCACTTGCTTTATAATGCATCATTCCTTCTTTAATAGAAGTAGAATGCCTGAACATCAAGCCGCTTTTAAATGTGTTAAATTATCATTATCGGCTATTCAAATATTGGCCGTGCGGTTAGCGACGTTGGATTTAAGTTGAAAAATACTTGTAATCCAGGGTTTCGAATCGTACGACCGGTAGTGAATAGTCATATCTCTATGCTGATGAGTCTCGATTGAAAAGGGACGAAACGTATACGTACATAGATAATAAACAATAACAAATATTGTATATATATATATATATATATATATATATATATATATATATATATATATATATATATATATAATATGTATATATATATAAGATAGATATATACGGGTGCTAAATGCACTATGACTATTTTAGGTTTGAAAATTTTGGAAGATCCACAGCTGATAAAAGAAAGATTTCTTTAAAACAATGTCTTTTAGAATTGAATTATTTCTCTTTTTAATTCACAGATTTCCGATGTTTTAGATTGTCCTCTTCTTTCGATTAGAAATCACCATTCATTTAAATGTTTGAAAAAATGTATTCTCGAACTGCTGTAAAAACAAGAGAAAATAGACAGACATTATGATATACCGTTTCCAAATGTTCATAAGATTATCTAAATTCTAAAATTAAGATTTTTCATGCACAAATTTATTATATTTATTTAGAAAAATATTTTAATATTTGTGAAATTTTTCAGACGGTTGAAGTTTATTGTTCTACTCTTAGTAATGAAATTATATATTTTATTTATATTTTATTTTAATAATTTTTAATGAATGATGGACGAACGGTTTATGTGTCAAAATATGCTTCCCTTATTGTCTTTCTCTCTCATACACTGGTCGACATTTTCTAATGAAATAACACAATATGTTTTATTTTTTAAATAATTTACCAATGAATGGGAACTCACCATTTCATTTGTAAAAATGCAAATGAGCATTGTTTTGCATGGGCGAATTCTCGTTGTCATAAAAAGAGTAGAGAATTTGCTCAAGGGAGAAGAGAAAAATTGACGTTGGGACCATGTCGAGTGTTGAGAGAAAAAGAGAGAAAAAGAAATTCAATTTTCACGACTACAAGTTATTTCAGATTTTCTGTGCTGTTTATTTGTAACATAATGGTAAATGCAAAGTTCGACCTCAAACTCATCCATGAGTTTGACGGATCTACACCTGTGGTGGACCGGGATGAGAGAGTGAAGCTAACCTATCATTTGTGTGGGGTCAAGCAGGCTGAGTTGGTTATCCCCTTTTGACTAAGAGAAGGCGCTCCAGATGTTTATCAGCAGCTAAGTGAGAATGATAAGGCCAATGTCGAGCAGACAAAGGCTACATTCTATAAAGCTTTTGCAATGAATCCCTACACAGCATACACACGTTTTACTACCCAGAAACTATTGGCAGTCGAGATAGTGGATGTCTTCTTTGCTACATTGAAGAAGCTGGCCATTCTCTTTGAGAGGTTGCCTGAACAGACTTTCATAAAAGCACCTGTGGCCAGGCTCTCCATTCGAGTGAAGCAACTCCTAATCGCATCCATAAGCATAGAGGCTACACTGATAGAACAGTTACTTAAGCACGTCCAGGTTATCATCAGGGATGAAGCAAAACTTAAGGAACATGTCGTAATGGGCGTGCAGTCGGCCCAGAGTGTGCTTAAAAATCCACAGATGACAGACTCACATGCCGAAATAAATTGTTTCCGCTATGGGCAGAGTGGTCACATTGCAAAAGATTGCATAGACATGAGACAGGGATGCATACGATGCTTCCAGTGTGGCGGGATCAAACAGATAGTCTCAAGCTGTCAAGGAAACGAGTCAGGGGACAAGATGTCAGTGCCGCTCTGCTCCCTAGACTAGATTTAAACGAGGTGCAACTACTCATCAGAGTGCATGTCAACTAAACACCTTGCTCAGTGCTTCTTGATTCAGGCTGCTCCCATACCATAGTGAGTGCAAAGTTATGCTGGAACTGGAGCATAGTAAAGATTCGCACAGACTCTGGTGTATCCACTGAAAGACATACTTGTCTTCGACCTATTGTTCATATATGGTGCTTACAAGGCACTGGGTGGTGTTCTCATTACACCAGCTGGGACTGTTAAATTCCCTAAGGCACTGGTGTGTGCCGCATTTTTTATTGATCGGCCAGACTTCAAGGTAGAGTTTGATCAAGGAGTCAAGCTCTTGTTCATATTCGGCTCTAACGTTCATGGCTATGGGTAATCTGTGACGCCATTCCATAGCTTGATTGCTACTTTATCATTCGTCCATTTCCACGACACAGTTTTTGGCATTGATCAGCTAGACGTCAAGGTAGAGTTTGATCAATACCAAAAAACTGTGTCAGGGAAATGGACAAATGATTAAGTAGCAATCAAGCTATGGAATGGTGCCACAGAATACCCCATAGCCGCGAATGTTAGAGACGTATATGAATAAGAGCTGGACGCCTGGATCAAAAATGGCTGGTTTATCCCATACCAAAATCAAGAGCTTGGACCTCCAAAAAGTCTTATCCCTTTAATGGCAGTGGTACAACATAACAAATCAAAGTTGCAACCAGTCATGGACTACCGTGAGTTCAATTAATATATAGAGTCTTACACGGCTGATGCCGATGTATATGAAAGCAAGTTAAGGGAGTGGCGCCAGAAAGGATCGAATGTATCACTGCTCGATCTAAGGAAGGCCTATCTTCAGGTGAGGGTCGACAAAACTTTATGGCCATTCCAGACATTGTAATTTCGCGACATAAGATACTGCCTCATCAGACTTGGTTTTGGGTTGAATGTGGTGCCGCAGATCATGAAGACCATCGTTAGTACTGTGTTATTCCAGAAGGAGACCATTGAAAAGGCCACACTGCCATACCTTCATTACATTTACATCAATGACGATGTCAAATCGGCGACACACATCCAAGCGAAATTGGCAGAGTTTGGCCTAACGTGCAAAAACCCAGAGTGTCTTGGAGATGGAGCACGCATACTGGGCATGGAAGACGAAGGGGAGGGGGATTTGTTAACTAATCTGTATTTTCAATTTTTGTGTGTGCGGGAGGGTGTCCGAATTTTAGGGTTAGCTTAGTGAATTAGGGTTAGGGAATTAGGGTAAGGGTTGAAGGGGTTCAGGAATTAAGGTTAGGGTTGGTGTTAGGGAATTAGGGTCAGTGTTAGGCTTAGGGAATTATGGTTAGGGTAAAAAAAATGTAAATCTCCCCCCAAATTCGAAACTCAGGTCGATACATGTCTTGTTTAACTCTAACTGACCAGGAAATGGGTGCTCATTTTACGTTACATTTATAAAGAAAAGTGATACCCCACTCTAAAATCTTTAATATTTAAAAAAAATTTAATTCTTTTTTTTCCGGATATTTTTCAGGCTGTTTAAATGTAATCGCCCCTAAAAAGTAGAATTTGATTTCTTTTTTTTTAGGGGGTAAACTGCGCTGGGTAAGATAGTAAAAGTTTACAAAAAAAAATTATCCACGTAGGTAGAAGAGTAACTTATCTTGCCTTTGGTAGCATTTATTTGTTGCACCCTTTTTTTCACCCCTCCCCCTTTTTCTGTTAACGACACTGGAAAATACCCGGATTTTCTTTTCTTGATAAAACTTTTTTTCCTGACTCGAATATATTTTGTCCATATTTCATAATTTGTGGAGTGGGAGTAAAAAAAATGCAATATATTAATTAAAAGAATTAAAATCTCTCAAAATACTTTCTATGTTTGGGAATTTGGTGCTTCTGCTGTTTAACAATGATATTAAAATATTTGAAGAAATTCATGAACTTTGTTATCTACTTACGTGTTAGCTGAAAATAAGATTCTACAGAAGAAAAAAACAACGCAAATTCATCTAGTACTTATTAAATTATAAGAAAAAGAAAAAAAACGATCTTACGTAACTGTAAACATTTCAGCTTATGAAGTAGGCAAGGGAGATAACTCAATTTTTTCTGAAAAAGTCAAAATATAAGAAAAATTGCGACATATAGATGAAATCGTTTTTTCAATTTTTAATTTAATAAATACTAAATGAATTTCCGTAATTTTTGTTGTACAGTCTTCTTTTCAGCTGCCACGTAAGTACATAACAAAGTTTCTGCATTTCTTTAGCTATTTTTTAAAGCGATGCCTAATATGTCATCGTGAAACAGCAAAAGTTACAATTAAACAGTTTATAGTATATATTGATGAAAAAACTAATATTTTTCCAAACATAATATTATTTGCCTACGGCTATGGAAGTCATAGTGGCCATCGTTTTAAAAGTTTGCTAAATTAATAAAATTTGAGAGTCGATTGAAATAATAATTGAAATAAATTAAACATAAACATCACTAAAATGGTGGATTCGTTTTTTGATTAAAATCTCATTATAACGCCCTTCACTTTATAAAATGAGACAAAAAACAAAAAAAATGAAGGAAATTAATACTTACTCTTCGTCAAATCTTGTTACGCATAATTTGTCTGCTTTAAAGAAAGAATAATTTGATTTGTAAATTCAAAACGAAAATCTTGTGGCAAATAGTCTTCAAATGTTGTTACATAAACATAGATTGTCTCCCCTTAATAACCGTACTTCAGTTAATAACGTTCTGTATTTTATTTATTACTAATCGAATAAAGGAAGAAAAAAAAGCAAAGAAATTGAAGAATGAAATAACGACTATATGATAACGACTTTATTTGTGACTAGCAGGGCTACCCGGCGTTGCTCGGGGTCATAAAAACACAGAATAGAAGAAAAATCGCGTGTGTAACATCTTTATATTCAAACTTCTATTTCTCTCCCTCTCTCTATAGCCGTTTCTTTATTTTCTACCTTTTTCTTCCCTTGTCGCCCCATTTCACCGTTACTTTCTCCCTTTGCCTTTTCCATTGCCCAGGTCAAAAGTATGACATATTTCTATTAAAAGTACCACCTCTGTCTACGCATTCGGCTCTTGTAGAGATCGAATACACGAGCGAAATTTATTTTAGAAAGTTCCAATGGTGTAAGGGGCAGTAACTCTACTACCTCAACCAGCGACGTAAGTATATAGATAGTAGACGTGGCGCTTGGCCTTTTGGCTAAGATCAAAGTGTAGTATCTGTTCCGATGGATACTGCACCCCATAGACTGGTATTGTCTTGGCCTTCGGGGCTTGACTTACGCCGGTCTATGGGTCTGTCCTGTGCAGTTCTAGGAGGTCCACCCTCCCAGGCTTTGCCTCCCCTCTTTGGGGAGGAGTAAGTTTATTGCTTACTGCCTGAGGCGCCCCTACCGGGGAATGCCGACGGGGCTGCCCAGGCAATTTTTAAACCCCACTTTCCCGACCCGACCTTGGGTCACATCTTACTTGTGGGAGTAAGATAAAAACTGGCCTTGTGCCTAACTCCTGGAGAGGAGTAAATCGATAGTAGACGTGGCGCTTGGCCTTTTGGCTAAGATCAAAGTGTAGTATCTGTTCCGATGGATACTGCACCCTATAGACTGGTATTGTCTTGGCCTTCGGGATTTGATTTACGCCGGTCTATGGGTCTGTCCTGTGCAGTTCTAGGAGGTCCACCCTCCCAGGCTTCGCCTCCCCTCTTTGGGGAAGAGTAAGTTTATTTCTTACTGCCTGAGGCGCCCCTACCGGGGAATGCCGAGGAGGCTGCCCAGGCAATTTTTAAACCCCACTTTCCCGACCCGACCTTGGGTCACATCTTACTTGTGGGAGTAAGATAAAAACTGGCCTTGTGCCTAACTCCTGGAGAGGAGTAAATCAATACTCTACATTTGATAGAAGAATCAGTCTTTAGTAAAATTCGACTAATTCCGACTTATTTTTTCTTTTTCCAGATTAAATAATATTTAAAAAATGTTAAGAGTCAAATGCACTGTACGGGAGGGAATTTTTTTATATCCATAAAAGGCTTTAAAGTTACTTCTATATCTACTATCTATATACTTATGTTGCTGGTTGACGTAGTAAGGTTACTGCCCCTTACACCATTGGAACTCTTCTAAATAAAATGTCGCTCGTGTATTCGATCTCTACAAGAGCCGCGCATTCTATATAGGTATTTATCTCCGCCTCGGTGTGCATACTATATATGTACCTATTTGCGCTCCGGTGCGCATACTATATACATACTATATACGTAACTATTGCCTCCCCGGTGCGCATACTATATACGTACCTATCGCCACCCTGGTGCGCACATTATATATTACCTATCGTCGCCCCGGTGCGCATAATATATACGTACTTATTGCGACCCCGGTGCGCATATTATATACATGCCTATTGCCGCCCTAGTGCGCATACTATATACGTAACTATCGCCGCCCCAGTGCGCATACTATAAAGTACCTATCGCCACCCTTGTGCGTACACTATATAAGTACCTATCGCCTCCCGGTGCGCATAATATATACGTACATATTGCCGCCCTGTGCACATACTATATACATGCCTATCGCCGCCTCGGAGTAAATATTGTATACATACCTATCTCCGCCCCGGAGCAAATACTGTATACATACCTATCGCTGCCCCAGCGCGCATACTACAAAAGTACCTATCGCCGCCCCGGTGCGCATACTACAAAAGTACCTATCGCCGCCCCGGTGCGAATACTATATCCGTACCTATCTCTTCCCCAGTGCGCATACTATATACAAAACTATCTCCGCCCCTGTGCGAATACAATATACGTACCTATCTCTGCCCGGTTCGCATACTATATACGTACCTATCGCCGCCCCGGTGCGTATACTATATACGTCCCTATCGCCGCCCGGTGCAGATACTATATACGTACCTATCACCGTCCCGGTGCGCATAATATATATGTACCTATGGTTGCCCCGGTGCGCATACTATATACGTACCTATATTTGTTACTTAACCACGGCCATCGTAAAGGAGACCAGAGTGCTGGAAAATTACGTTATGCTATAAAGTAATGAACGAAATCTCTCGATGTGCATCTTGACCCCTCCATTCACTTAAAATTTTATCAAAATTCAGGGAATCAAATAATTTTAATGAAATTTGCAGTATTTATTTATTAACGATCACGGAATATAATAAACTCATTACTTTATTAGAAATATTAGTGCAAATGTATTATTTCGTATAATTTGTGTAGGCTGTAGGTACGTGCAAAATCAATGGCCGATTTTCAAAATGTAAAAATATTTTAACCCTCCCTTCGCCTTAAAATTCACCAAAATTCAGGAAATCAACCAGTTTTAATGAAATTTACAGTATTTATTAATCAACGATCACGTAATATAATAAAACTATTATTATATTTGAAATCTTAGCGAAAATGCATTATTCGTTGAAAACAAAATACACTTTTACTAAAGTTATATTTTAATGTATTAATAAAAAACATGTATGAATTAAAAACAAATCTTTTTATGAAAATAAAGCACTGTAAATGTTTAAAATTCAAATAAAAAAATTATTTATATTTCGTATATATTACGAAAAAGGCTCCTAAATTCCGTGTTAATAAAATCACTATAACTTGAAGAAAAATAATTTTTTGAATTGGCAATGTTATCAGTGAATAAAGCATTGTTTAATCAATATTTTTATCAAAAAAATAATACAATTGCAAAAAATATTTCATGTAATTTTTGTCATAATTTTCTGGGAAAATATAAAATACGATGTAATTATATTTCAGTTTCATACATGAACGTGTCATAATCAACGTAAGAATTTTTTTATAATCTTGAAAATAAACAAAAAATTGAAAAAAAATGAGAATCAGGATCATAACGAAAAAAAGGATTTTTAAAAATTGGATAATTTCTACTAACGATTGCCTTGGAAGGGTATGGTAGCCCTGTTCTCTAATAAACAAGCTGGATTAGATCAACAATCACCACTCACTCCCTCCACATTGTCCTCAAAATTTTAGTTTCAGAGATTCAACAATTTCGTTAATTTCACAATTCGCCATTAGTTATTTAAAAGGATAAAACGTAAGTTTGTATTTGTTTTGTCATTTCTTCATTAATAAATATTAATTAAAAAGTTTAAAACAATTATTTATTAATAAATAAATAGAATTCACATACAACATTTTCTTTCAAAATTGAATTTTATTTATTTATTAATAAATAATTTTTAATGTTTTAACTTTTTCCAATGAATATTGTCAGTGTAGTCATTGACTTTAATTTACTTTTTCACACTTAAAATAAATAATACTCTTTTAGCTTTATTTTAAAAGAATTAATGCAATTTATCGTTACAACACATGTAAGAAATTCTTACATGTGTTGTAACAATAAATTAGTTAGTTATTCTTTAAGAATTAATGTAATTTAAAATTACATTAATTCTTACAGAATAAATCGAGTAGTGTGATTGTTCAAGATTTTAATCAATCATCATGTAAAAAAATAATTAAGAAAATTGACGCAGTTCGTAACGTAAAATTAAAAAATAAACTATTACTGAAGTTTGAGCCTTTCATACTTCGATATTTTGTAGCCGTATTTTCTGTTTACAAAACGTTGTCCGGAACCTTGTGGTGAACACCACAACGGGTTACCCTCTTTCTTTCTTTGTTTACTTAATCCTTCTTCGTCTCCGAAGTAGGGAACCTACGAAGTCACGCAGATTCACGTTTGCTGAAAGATTCCGGCCAACTTGACCACGCGTAATTTAGGGTCAATAAAAGAACACGCGCTCCTTTTCTCCCTCTCTTTTTCCTCTCAGCGTTCTGGGACGAACGAACACAAGGAACGCTCGTCGACAACCCCCCCCCCCCGAGAAGGTGGGGGAGGAAGAGAAGGTAATCACTTTTCTTCAGAAATCTATCTTCCATCCAAACGAACTCTTATTTCTTCATACGTATTACATTCTACACACAAAAGACATTTCAACACGCATCGCATTTATACGCCCCAATTACGAACTTACACTCTCTTTTAAATGTTAAGTAAATAAATTGTTTTTGTTAAGTATAAATGTTTTCCTTTTTTATTAACTTTTATAAAATGCCTATTATGTTGTTTAGCTTCATCTTTCCTTCGCTTTCGTTTTTAATATAAGTTTTTAATAATAATGTTTTCTTCCTTTCTTCTTTGTTTGTCTTAAATCTCTTTATCTAATCTACACGTGGTCCGGTGGAATCTGAACAGTGAGATTACGTGCCGTTACAAAGGCATCTATCACACTACCTATGGCCGGGAGATTCATTGTCGCAAAACCATTTTACGGCATCCTTCGCCACTGTGGTTAATATCCATTTGTCCTTTGTTCTTTCTTCGAATCTCCCGCCATTAACAACACTTCCACCCCGGCCATAACCTAACTTTCACTTTGGGGGGGGGGGGGTAATTAAACAATTGTTAGTTTTTAAAAAAGGTACATTCTTTTGTAATTCACTCTCTTAATACTTTAATTTAATAATCATCTTTGAAACAGTTTGGGAAAACTGATATTTACCTTTCATACGAATTTTAAACATGTTTTATTGAATCTGCATTTTAAACTGATTTTTCGCTGTTATTAGCCGTTTTAATAACATTTTAAATTTTTTTTTCATGTTTCCTTTTAGATATTAACTTAATGCTTTTATCTTTCAAACACAATCAAAAGTTAAACGAAAAGTACTTTAAAAATTAAGAAAATACACTTTTAAGAACTATAGTCAGTACAAGCGACGGCCATTTTTGCATTAAACAAATTAATTATGTTGTGACCCTTCAAAATGTTGTTACTTAACCACGGCTATCGTAAAGGAGACCAGAGTGCTGAAAAATTATATAATGCTATAAAGTAACGAACGGGGTCTCTCGAACAGTCAAACTATGTGCATTTTGACCCCTCCATTCACTTAAAATTTCATCAAAATTCAGGAAATCAACTAATTTTAAGGAAATTTTCAGTATTTATTAATTTACGATCACGGAATATAATTAAATCGTTACTTTATTAGAAATCTTAGTGAAAATTTATTATTTCGTATAATTTGCGTAGGCTAGACAGCAACATTAAATTAATACTTAATAATAAAATGGTGTTGTCATAATTCTTTGAATTTTTAAAACATGAACATTTTTCTTTGAAAAATAATTTGTCTGATTTAATATTCATTCTTTAAATTAGTTCATTCTTATCGGTCTAAATCGACTGAAAAGACTAGTATCAGGTATACTGCATGGAAATATCTCTTGGTTTGTAAACACAACAAGAAGAAGACAAATCCCTATTCTTAGGCAGATTAATTCTTTACATTTCATTATCATTAGTTTTAGCTAAAAAGATTTTTTGAATAATTTGAAAAGAGTAGCTCCCATTTCCGAAAAAAATATTTCTTGATTTTTTTACAACGTAAAAGTAAATCAAACATGAAAATTAAATCAAACATTAAAGATTACGAATTCAGTAAAGTAACACAAAATCAATAATTAATTAATAGAACATTTATTGAAATAAATTGAAATGTGTTTTTTTGTTGTTTTGTTTTGCAAAACGAACAGGTTATTTACAATATAGTAACAATTTGTAATAAATTAAAACAGTAATTTTTTGTGGGAGAGGGTGAATTTTGGATGAAACTTATTAATTAGTCTAACATTGTATTTTTTATCCCGAAATAAAATTCTAATTTATTCTTTCAAGACTTGAAATTCGAACTTTAATACAATATCTTAATCGTTGGACGCCATCTTGTAATTTCTTCTGATTTTCTCTCGTGCTTGACATCTATATAAAAAAGGAAATACGTTTGAGAAAAAAAGGAACAAGTTAAAAATGATTACTAAGTGAATGAATTATCCTTAAGAGGGTAGCCGTGTTCTTGGCAGAGGGAATAAAGTCACAATAGCAGGAACAAGTTAACAATGATTTTCAAGTAATCCAATGGGTAATCCAATGGAACTTAGTCTACTTGCTCTAATTACTTGCTCTGATTTGAGATGGACGCATGCGCATTAAGCGTTTTGGGGACTCCCATTATCAATGATATCACCAGAAAAACTCGACTCACTTGACAGGCCTGAGTTATTACGATAGTCGTGACGTAGCCCAATTACCGGCAATTTAGCGTCAGAAACTTTCTGGCAGGTTACGCACGCAGCCGAAAGATGCTGAGCGATTAGCCAATCAGCTGTCAGAAGCCGACAAGTTTCTTAAAAGATCGTAAAATTGCTTAAATCAAGAAAAAAATGTCTAAACTGAAAATGATTTACAATACCTTATGTCAACAGATTCAATCTCTCGAAGGAGTAATCGCTTTCTGTCAAGAAAGGTATCTTATAGGGTCACAAAATACGTTAACTGGCTTTTTGAAACAATTCTGAGGCTGCATTTACTCCGAACAATAGTCTCTCGTACCGAAATAGTTGAGCATGTGTAGTGAACATGGTGATATATATGCTGGACTCTCCATCTAATTGGTGGTACGCGCTCGACAGGTCCAGCTTACTATACACTATTGAGTGGTTCAAATCCACAAACAAGTCGTCCACAGTCGGCATAGGGTACTTGACCTTTTGAATGGCTTCGTTTGCTTTTCGCATATCTCTGCAGATTCACACACCACTCGTTTTTTGGGGGACTATCACTACGAGACTTACCCAGAGGGTAGGCCCAGCAAAATCTTTAATCACGTTCATCTCCTTGAGGCGTTTTAGTTCTGTCTCAATATCCTTCCTCACGTGGAATGTTAGTCTTTTATGTCGCTGTGTCACCGGTGGGACCAAAGTGTTGATGTGTAGCTTAACAGTGGGTCCGAAAATCTTTCCCATCTTTCCGTCGAATAATGAGGGGAATTCATCAGGATAGATGCTGTCACACGAAGCGTAACATTGAAAGATATCATACCCAGTGCCTCGGCAGAGTGGGCACTGAGTAGATTTTGTAGATCGTGTCCGAACAAGGGATTTTCATGGTCGATGACGAATATTTTTGCCTTGCAGCGTCTTCTTTTAAATTCGATAGGGGTAGTGATGAACCCACGGACGGGCATGGCTTTCCTGGACCGATACGCAAATATCTGCGTGACTGTGCTGTGTATTTTCGGTCTGTGCTGAAGACCGTTATACGTGCGTCCAACGATTATGTTAACACTGGCACCGATATCCAAAACAAAGGTCACTGGGGAGTCATTAATGAGAATAGAGGCTGTGGGTGTTTTTGTCGACATGGGAGTTTTTACTGTGTAGACATATTCATCACTTGACGTAGAAGAGGATTCAACAACATTTCGATATGAGTAAGAAATTTGTCTTACCGGTTGTGAGTTGCACACTTTTTCCTGCAGTTCCTACATTCGTGTCCCTTCGCATGTGTTGCCGAGTATCCACAGTAGTGGCAGATGTGTCCGGCGTCTTTGCCACATGACCTGGGCCTCGGGGTAAAATTGTGGTTACTACTTTGTGTGTGTGTGTGTGTGTGTGTGTGTGTAGTTGCGTTTGCTGTCAGTAGTTTTTTCTGTTTCTCTGCGTGCGTACTGCATCTGCTTTTTATTGTTATGGTAATGTGGTTTGAGTTGTCCCCCTTTGCAAATTGGCTGTTTGGAGAATTTGGAAGCTAGATGGCTCTGGTTGACAGTCAATTTGCATAGGCGGGGCAATAAGTAGTATAAAAACTGTACTTCTTTCATTGAGTTTGGAAGAGCTAGGGGAGAGGAGAGTGAGGCTGAAAGAAGAGACGGTGAAGTAAGAATTGTTCCTGAACTATTGATTACTGATTGGAAGCAAAAAGAGATTAACCACTGTGGTTTGCCAGTTGGACTTTTATTTTATTATTCTTCACGGATTGACCCCGAGCTATTTCGGCGAAAATGGGCGAACGAGTAAAATTGAGCAGTGACATCCTTAGGCCGTTTAAGGGAGAAGGTGATGTGGTCGCGTGGCTTAATAAGCTGAAGCTGGTTGCAAAGCGGCAGAAGATTGATGATGTAGCGACACTGATTCCGATGTATTTGGAGGGGAATGCGCTAGGGAGAGGCCAACCAGGCAGATGCTGAGATGATTGAGAAGAGATTGAGGACGGCTTTTCAGAGGGTACTTTTGAGGCCTATAATAAACTCAGAAGAGTTACCTGGACTGGAGAAAGTGTGGATGTGGATTCAGCAGAGATAAGGCGACTAGCAGGATTGGCCGGATACACAGGACAAAGCCTTGAAAAGACAGTAAAATCGGCTTTTGTGAGTGGTTTTCTTGACAGCATCTCGATAGAACTACAACGAATGACTGAGATCGAAACCATGGAGGTGGAAGAAATTTTGAGGCATTCCAGAGTGCTGAGGAAACATTCTAGTGAACTAGGGGCAATCGCAACCTCTACTGCGAACAGGCTCGGTGAAGAGAAGCAGACAGTGAGGAGACCTAAGTTTATTGGAAAATGCTTCAGATATCAGGGGCCCCATCTAATGAGAGACTGTAGTGAACCAAGACCGGGTGTTATCTGTTTCCGGTGTGGCCAGGTTGGGCACATTAGTAGGAATTGCTCTTCACTTCAGGGAAACGAATAAAGGGGTGCTATTGTGCCGGTAGTTGCCCCTTTAATTCTGAAAAGGCGGGTATGAATTGTCTGCCACAGATAGTGATCCCTATCAATGGGAAAAAGGCAAGAGACCTTGTTGATACCGGATGTACAACAACGCTTATCACGACGAGTGTTCCAAAGTTTTGGAACGGAGCCAGCAATATTAGGGCAGTAGATGGCAGAGAGGTTAGGTGTCGTGGAGAGACCAATGCCGAGATTACAGTGAGAACTATACCATTACGACTCCGAGTAATTGTGTTGGATAAGCTCGTATCTGGCATTGATGTGATACTGGGGTTGGATGTTATCAACCTGATGGGAGGAGTTACCATTACTAAAGGCGGGGTGAAGTTCGGCAAGCAGTATGTAACTGGAATGTCAAGAAGCGCGAACAGTAATGATGTCATCCAGCCGACAAAACCTAGGCCATGTCAGATTGAGGATGAGGATTTTCGGGCCCATTTTGATGGTGATAAGTGGACAGTAGAATGGAAATGGGCTGCAAAACCGCCCGTGCTAACAAATCGGGTTAGCTGCTATGAAAGTACGCTAAGAGGAGAGATAAGACCGCAGTTTGAGAATGAAGTTCAGAGGTGGATCGACGAAGGGATATTAATACCATGGTCAAGAAAGGTTGAAGGAATTCTGCCACTCATGGCAGTGGTTCAGCCTACCAAGAAGAAAGTCAGGCCAGTATTGGACTTCCGGGAGTTGAACAAGTATGTGGCCTGCCACACTAAAAATGGAATCGACGTGTGTGACGAAGTCATGAGGGAATGGAGAAAAAGGGAGCAAGCAACCAAAATTGTGGACTTGAAATCTGCCTACTTTCAAATTCATGTGGACAAGAAGCTGTGGCGGTATCAATTGGTCAAATACAAAGGTCAGATTTATTGCTTGACCAGACTAGGATTTGGACTGAATTCTGCACCAAAAATTATGACAGCAGTGCTTAAGACCGTGTTGTCCAAAGAGGATGCAGTGAAACGAGCCACCTGTTTTTATATCGATGATGTGCTAGTGAACGAAACAGAGGTGACTGCAGAAAGGGTGAGAAACCATGTCAAAGCATATAGACTATCAGCAAAACCATCGGAGTCGTTAGAAGACGGAATGACACTTGGATTAAAATTACAGTGGAATAAGGCAGGGAAGTTGATGCTTGGAAGAGGAAACGAAATCCCTGAAGTCACGGACGGCCTAACTAAGCGAGAACTTTTCTCAGTGTGTGGGAAGTTTGTTGGTCATTACCCCATAGTCGGATGGCTGCGGACTGCATGCAGCTTCATTAAAAGGCAGACCGGTACGGACCGATGGGAGGATATAGTCGATGAGGAGGTGATGCACATGATAAGGGATGTGATTGCAGAAGTAAAAAGGGTGGACCCTGTAAAGGGAGAATGGCACGTGAAAAGGAGCGATGAAGGGGTAATATGGAGTGACGCGAGCAGCCTGGCATTAGGAGTATTATTAGAAATAGGTGGAGTAACTGTTGAAGATGCTGCCTGGCTGCGAAAGAAGAATGATAGCGTCCACATCAATGTTGCAAAGCTCGAAGCCACTATCAAGGGCATCAACCTGGCTTTAAAATGGGGGCTACAAACAGTGGACATTAGAACAGATTCGGTAACAGTGGTATCGTGGATTAAGTCAGAAGTGACGGGCGATAGACGGATCAGGACCAAAGGAGCAGCTGAGATGCTTATTAAGCGGCGACTTGGGGCACTTGGAGACTTGATAAGAGAATTTGAACTAAAAGTAACCGTCACATTGATTTCATCACAGAAAAACAAGGCAGACGTGCTGACTAGAGTAAAAAAAGACTTGGCTACGGGAGAAAAAAGATGTGGCCAAGGTGTGTTGTACAGTGGATGGTGAAGAACTTACTATGAAGGAACTACATAAAATGCATCATTTTGGAAAGGAAAGGACCTTATACCTGTCCAGGAAAGTGAATCCAAACATCACAATGGAAGATGTTCAGGATGTAGTTGAACACTGTAGGGAGTGTCAATCCATTGACCCTGCGCCATCCAGGCATGAAAAAGGGGAGCTACATGTAGCGGACAATTGGAGGCGACTGGCTATCGATATCACTCATTATAGCCATCAACCTTATTTAACGATGATTGACTGTGGAGCCGGAAGAGTAGCAATATGGCGAAGGATAAAAACCGAAACGGCAGAGGAAGTAAAGAAAGTTGTTGAGGAAGTGTTTATGGAGAGGGGGCCAGTAGAAGAGGTTCTAATGGACAATGGTATGTCCTTCCGCTCTGAGGTCTTTAGGGAGCTGTGTGATAAATGGGGCGTTAGACAATATTTCAGAGCAGCGTACCGCCCAAGCGGTAATGGGATCATAGAAAGGCACCATCGAACGATAAAAGCTGTGGCAGCAAGAAGCCAAATTTCGCCCCAAGAAGCAGTCTTTTGGTATAACATGGCGCCGAAGGCTGGCCAAGATGAAATGTCAGTGTCACATCGATCAGTTTTCAAGTATGAATGGCGACATCCACTGGCAATGACTGAGAGAGTGGAACGGGGGCAAGCAAAAATTACGGTGGGTGAAGAGGTGTGGGTGAAACCACCCAATGTCAGATGCACGACCCGCTGGGGAAGAGGAACGGTAACTGATGTACTATCTAACAACAGTGTGTCAGTTAATGGAGTGCCACGTCACGTATTAGATATACGGAGAGTTTCATTACCATCAGATGAAGAGGTTGTTCAAGTCCCTCAAGAAGAACCCGTACGAAGGTCGCAACGCGAACGAAGACGGCCAGCGTGGATGACGGATTATGAAACAGATTATTGATCTTGAAGATCAAGGGAGCATGTGGTTTGAGTTGTCCCCCTTTGCAAATGGGCTGTTTGGAGAATTTGGAAGCTAGATGGCTCTGGTTGACAGTCAATTTGCATAGGTGGGGCAATAAGTAGTATAAAAACTGTACTTTTTTCATTGAGCTTGGAAGAGCTAGGGGAGAGGAGAGTGAGGCTGAAAGAAGAGACGGTGAAGTAAGAATTGTTCCTGAACTATTGATTACTGATTGGAAGCAGAAAGAGATTAACCATTGTGGTTTGCCAGTTGGACTTTTATTTTATTATTCTTCACGGATTGACCACAGATAAGACAGGGCGCGATCCGTCTCTTCTCTTTCTATGTCTGCAGCACGTGTGTGTGCAAGTTCACTCGCCCTGGCCTCATTCAGCACTTGTTTGAGTGTAAAGTTGTCTCGTAATGCCCTTCGTCTGACCTTAGAAGACGAACAGCCTGCACAATCTGTGCGAATATTTCGCGATTTGTGTCCAGGAAGTAACACGTGGACGCTAGAGTCCCCAGTCTTACATGGAAATAGAAACGAACATTAATGGTATCAGGTTGTCAATGACCCGTCCCATAGAATACTGTCTCATCGGAGTGCTGATAAGACCATCCTGGAGCACGCTACTGACATCCAAGGGAAGGTTAATTTCGCTGCTCTGTACAGGGAGGAGTGACGTCTGACGGGGCCCCTCCCAACACAAGCTTTGCGTAAACACGTAAATTAAGCTCCTTAAATATAGCAACAGGTGGAGATATATCGAAAGTTAAGTTTGCCTCTTTCAACATTCGCCATATTGCTTTGGCCTTTTCCTGGGGACAAATCGCGGTTAATAGACGGGTGCATCTGGACAATAATAAAGGTCCTCTATCGAAATTTCCTTTACCACGGTAAAGGCCAACATTTTTTTGGAGGGGGCGGGTCACTACAATCATGGCCCTTTTCTCTAGTTACAGTATCGTTTGAAATCCGGCAAATGTCTTTCCTGGGGAGGAATAATTGACTTTTCTTTCCCTTCGAGGGAGGCTACATTCTCTTTCCCACTGGATGGAGTAGGCGGAATATTTAATTTGGTTTTCATAGGGGAGTGGGGAGAGGTACCTTTTAAGGAATGGGGAAGGGGATGGAGCTTTTGAAACTTAGTAGGGGAAGAGGGGGAGCGCTTCTAGGTTTTTTTCTGAGGGGCGACGAAAGGGTCGGTCTTCCTTTTCTTGTGTGTAGGGCTTAGTGAAATCAACTTGTATTCGCGATCCTTTATTGGTGCAGTAACAGGTGGTGGCATGGTATTTGGTAAGGGTCTCGATTTTGACGGTTGAGGGTTGGTTGAAATGGATTTCAGGGGAGACTTGGGATTGGGTTCTTGTTTGGAAGTGGATACTTTGGGGGTTGAGTGGGCATTAGAATTTATTTGGGCTCTCAGGTCTTTATCTAATTGTACTACTTCTAAGTACTTGTCTTTAGCGGGATCTTTAGAGATTTTTAAAATCTTATCTTCATCCTCTCTCATTTCTTCCAATGTCATTCTTCCAGGTGTTTTCTTCCCAGTAACCAGTACCCACTCGTTGCTCTTCCTATCTTTGTCGAACCAACTTAAGTCGGGGAAACAGTGGGCTCTTCTTTCGTTGGCAGGCTTGCAGTTGAAATTGGTATTCCTACTTTGGATGTAATCGGTTCCCCAACCTTAGAACTCAGGTGAGCCCCTACTCTGTTTTTGGGGGTCACTGTTGGATCTACTGTTCTTTTCACTTTTGGGGGGCAGTCTAAAGTTAGGTGTCCCAATTCTCCGCTGGTCCAACACGAAAACCTCCTTCCTGCGACGATGACTGTTATATTTTACTCTCAAATTTCCAGGTAGTAGGGAATCTCGATGAATACTTTCTTGTCCAATAATATTTTTAAATTCTATATGGATAAGTGTTCGTTTCATGAAATCGCCGTAATGTTTGTATTTTATTAAGTAAGCTGCCAGATGTTCACCCTTAACATGAAAAGGAACATAAAATACGGAGACAAAGGTCCTTCGTTGTCCCAAGTACTCTATTCTTAAGATGTGGTCAATCAGAAAACCTTTTCCGGTTACGAAATGCTTGCAGTTCCTTGCTCTTTCTAAAATAATTTTGATGTCTATCACCACCTGTAGATGTTTAGTCCAGTCGGTAACTTTGGTGGAAGGAGCAGCCTCGGCTGACACGTTAACTTCCGTTGATTCTTGGGGCAGGTGGCTAACCGTTGCCATCGCCAGAACCGCAAAATAATTAAGTCAAAACAAGTTATCAAAACAGATAACAGAAAAAACGTGGTAAAAAATAATCCGGCTCAATGCAAAGGTCCAACAGCAATAACAAATAGCAACAACGGTAAAACTCCAAATGGTAACAATAACTGCAATAAAAAACAATATACAAACGATGTCTTTGGTCTCCCAAAATCAACTTTTATTTATTCATTAATATAGAATATTAGTAAAATGCGGCGCAAAGCAAAAAAGGTTCGGTCTTCACTAAAAATGCTAACTATTCTAACTTAGCTAGTTTCATTAACGACCATCATTCACCAAAATACCGCATTTATACTATACATTCTTCTCCAATCACCAAAAGAATTTGTCCCAGGAAAAACCTACTTAAAACCCATATATGTGTAATATGCAACGGGGGCGGGGGGTGTTTAGGCAATAAGAATGTTATGTACAAAAATAAATATGAAAAGTATTTACAATGAAAAATAACCCAAGTTGGTAAAAAGACCGCCCATTACTAAACCGTGGCAGATACACAGATTTGCCAGTCAAAAATACAAAATCGAAGTAAAAGGTGATGCAGGCCACAACGCTTTATTAACTTAGACCACCTTCGAAAATACCGACGGGTGACCTGCATCTCTGGCAAATCAAGCAATCTGTCACCTAGTTGGGGACGGGATTGGGAAATTACCAACTAAAATCGGAGTAAAAGAAATTGGGGGTGGGAGAGACAAAAATAAAAAGGGGGCTAATGAAATCATTCATACACTAGCTAAGTTATTAACTAAAAACAAGTATCCTAGACAACTTCGTAACAGGTCACAATTAACGTTCGTTTCTGTAACTCAATATATTCTACCTAAGGTACGTCCAAATACCACTCCAGTGTAGCTCCTGTCACTGCACACAGCAGCAACTCTCACTCATCTTTCACCAAAATCTCCCCAAATCAACTCCCTCTTCAATCCAAAACTTAGTTTTTATACCACCACCTATGCAAATAAACTGCCAGCCAAAGCTGTCTAGCTTTAGAAAATTCGAAACAACCAATCTGCAAGGGGGTGGCCTGGAAACTCAATTGAAAACTTTACTTCTATTGCCATCTAAATTAACAGATATTGCCACCAAGGCAAATTAAAGGGGCACAGTACTATGAGAAATAATCAGGGTAGACTCTGTCAATCATTCCTCATTATTGACATAACACAAGTGACAACAAGGCATTTTATCACATACTCTTCGTCAAATCTTGATAACATAATTTGTTTGCTTTTTAAAAAGATAACGACTATATGATTTGTAAATTTAAAATGAAAATCTTGTGGCAAGTCGTCTTGCAAATAAGACGTCTTGATCAAATGAAATATCTGTTTAATGTTTCAAATTACGTTGTTCTTCTGAACCAGAAATGGACTTTTTATTTTCTCTTTTTTTATATTTTCTTTCTTAATCGAAAAGTTGTAATTGTTTGAAAGAAAATATAGAACACAACTGAACAATTTCCATCGTAAAAAAGAATTGTGTGACTACTTCTCGTCTGTAGGATAGTATGCTTCTTGCTTTTACGTGACTTACACATTGGCTGACAAAATAGCTGCCAAATTTTAACTAATAGTTCTGTCGGCCTTCTAAAACTGTGACAGGGCAAAGTAATAAACCATATTAATTTCTTGTCTGGCTTTTGCGGATTTATGTTTTATTATTATTATTTTGCAAATATTAATTTGTTTTCTGATTTTTGCGATTTCTTTCTTTTTTCATATTTATTTTGTAAATATCCCGAATTATTATTATCGATAAGCGTTTTTAAGCAACTTTAAAGAACTGCACTTATCCTATCACTAACCCTAAGTCCGGGTGATAGCTACTTCTTCTTTTTGGGCTCGTTCCGAGTTTTTTTTTTGTGGGGGGGGGGGGGGGGCAATCGGGCACCTGGAATTGGAGTCAATAGGAACGTATATTTTCTTTTGTAAGAAGAAGTAATAAAATCAGTGTTTATTAATAAAATTGGGCACTCTTTTAGTTTAGCTGTGAATCAGAATTTATTTGTTTTCAATTTGGAAAACAGGGGCAGACAATCAACCGGAAGTAATAATTTTTATCCAAAATGATCAAGCAAGTGTACAATAATAACAGCGAACAGTGTTTTTTTTTATTTAATAATGTAAAATTTTATAAAACAAAGAGTCAACAGTGATTTTTTGGGGTGTATAATTTAAAACTTAATAAAAACAAAGAGTTTGTCTACTTTTTTTATCAAGCAAACAGGCAACATTGAATTTTTTGTATGATTTAAAACTTTATAAAACGAAAAGTTATCATTTTAAAAATAATGGTAAAAATAAAGATACATTTTTGGATAAAAAATTCAAAGTCTGAATTACTTCCGGTTGACTTTGTTAGGAGTCAATGTAACTCCTCAAAATTGATTTCTGATTCACAGCTTAACTAAAGAAGTGCCTGAAATTGAAATATATTATAAATTAAACATATTAATTATGGCGTATCCAACATGAAATATTTCCAAAGAAATTGCATTTTATACAATGGAAAATTTGCATCCACAAAAATCAGAAAATAAATTAATAGTTTCAAAATTAAAATAAAAAATAAGAAACCTGCAAAAAATTATACAACACATTAATATGTCAGACATAGCTAATCACTAAAATAATTATGATTCCTGTTTTTTATGAATGTACACAATTATCCAGCATTTATCATGTAATCAAAAAGCCCTCTGCATTTAAAAAATTACAATAAAAGAAAGAATTTACCGGATTGTAATGAAAATTTCAGTATTCAATCATAAGTAAATTATCTTTTAATGGATGCATCTATAAATATGAATATTTGATCTTCCAACCTTATCATTTAGAACTGACCACATGTTTTAAATATATTATTCTCTACACACGTGGTGTTGTATAAGTGTTGGATAATGGCCCTGTGAGGCCGGACGTATGTGTGGGGGATTGTTTGGTTTGGCGTGCGCGATTTATTGCGGGTGGACTCGTACAATCAAGTGCAAAACAAAACTTGTTCTCACAGTCGGAGCTCACAAGCGTTGATGGGACCACCACGTTTGACGAGACTACAGGTCAAGGGTCAAAATGCACTTGTGCATAAGGGTTCTGTGACGTCACGGGTTCTTGTGTGGGAAACTGAGTTTTGCCAGTCTGGTTTTTGGAAGCAAGTTGAACAAACGTATTTCTCCATGTAGTCCGCAAATGAAAAGGGGAATTTATTTCCCTAAAAGAATACAGGCGTGATGAAATTCCTTCTTCCTCCTCCTCAAATGGCTAAGGACTTAATGGACCATAGATAGCTGGGAATTAACTACGATAAAAGTGGTAAATTGATCTATCTCTCTCTCTTCGTTAGTAAAACATTTCTAAGAGCGACAGAAAATTGATGCCTAAATAAAAGTAATCAAATTTAAAAGAGAGAGCCTGCCTTATCTTTCGCTGTGTATGAGAATCTTTGTTACAGCCCAATACAACGATGATGATACTGGTGACGCGCAGTATGCGAGTATGGGGGAGGCGGACGACGGACATGTTCCAGCAGTAGGATAGCAGGACACACCGTTGCAGCGAGGATCGACAACAACAACAACAACAATTATAATGACACTAGACGGTTGGTTTGCGTGTGTGAGTGTTGACTGTATGAACTGGGTGAGAATATCGAACACCCAAAGTTTAACGTACAAGTAGACAGCCTAAACGTTACATAATATGCCATCGCTTGTTTGTTTACCTTTTGAACTTCCGGTAATTATCTGCCCTTAGACGGTCCCACTTCCTGTCCCCACCTGTAATGGCGTCCTATGTAAATAAAGTTCGTCTTCATTGACTCTCCGTTTTTGTTTGTTTTTATCCCAAGCCATCCTCAACCGGCGCCAACACAACATCAGAAGTGGGACACAAAAAATGTTTCTCAGTGAAAATTACATTTTATGGTGATATTTGTCAGGTTTATGTGACATTACACTCATGCGTGCTCTATCACCAATCCTCCAAATGCAAACAGTCTCACTGGTGTGTTCCAGCAATTAGATAGAGTAGCACTGCAGGAAACACCAGTGAGCCTGTTTGCATTTGGAGGCTATGTGATAGAGCAAGCTGGATCATGCCTTCTTGGTGTGAGATACTAGGACAGATTAACTAGTTCGACATTCCATGTGGTTAAAATCAAGGGGTCGATTCTACTTAGACTACAAATCTCCAGAACACTGGGCCTGGTGACTTAATTTTGCAATTAACACGGACGATCCACTTAGGAACCAAAAGGAATGCCAGTCTAAAATGAGCCATTGCACGAAAGGAAATTCTATCCCAAGAAGGAAACCCAAAGTACGGAAACAGATTCTCAACAAATTTTCGGATGTATTTGACGGCATTGGATGTCTGCCAGGAGAATATGCGATAAATATAGACCCAACAATAGGCCAAGTTGTACACCCACCCCGGCAAAGTCCCTGTAGCCCTAAAGGACAAATTTAAAATTGAGCTTGATTCGTTGGTAAATAAGGGCATCATAACTCCAGTGAGCAAACCAACCTCATGGGTCAACTCATTTGTCTGTGTCAATGGATCGGTCAGGGTATGTCTAGACCAGGGGCGGGCAATCTTTTCAGAGTGAGAGCCAGATGTGACTTTTGGAAGGAGATCACGGGCCGGAGTGAAAAACGAAATCTTAGAATTACTATATTTTGTTTACATGAAAAAATTGTACAAAAATTGCATTGAACACTACAAATCTGATATTTTTTTCTCAAGAGACTTCAGTATGTGATGTTATAAAAGGCGCCGACGAAGAGCCATTTTGGAATCATAAAAACTAATGACGGGGGAAGTAGCATTCGTTTTGACACACCTCACATAGGTTCTATGTTTCATGCTCTTTCCTCGTCTCACGTTTCCTCTTTGCCTCTCTCTTTCTTTTTCTATTTTTATCTCTTAATAGTTCAAGAAAAATGAAATATACATGCATCATCGCTCGCTGATATTCATACATTTTTATCTCACTGTAAATCTTAATTGAAACCTACTTTTACGTCTATGTCACAGAATGATATGAGTTTTACTGGGAGGATTGCAATAATAAAGCCTAGCAAGGTGGCGGGCCGGACGCTAAGACTTTGCGGGCCGGATGTGGCACGTGGGCCGGAGGTTGCCCGCCCCTGGTCTAGACCCTAAAGACCTGAAGGCCCTACAGCGACCACATTTTGTGACTCCCACATTCGAAACTACTGTCCAATCTGTCTACTCCTTATCTTTGCTAAAATCTTTGAATCATTAATCAATGTTGCTTTAGTCCGGCACCTAGCTAATGCTAAACTTCGTTCTGATCATCAATATGGATTTAGACAAACACAATCTACAGCAGATATCCTAATGGTCATCGCTGAAAGCATATATCAAATACTATACAAGGCAGGTGAAGCTAGGGCGATAGCGCTTAATATATCCAAGGCCTTTGACAAGGTCTGGCATGAAGGGATTCTCCTAAAACTCCACTCATATGGTATTACTGGACAAATATTTAATATAATTAAATCCTTCCGAACAAAAAGAAAGATTCAGGTTGTCCTTGATGACCGTTCATCTAAGCAACATGACATAAATGCTTGTGTACCCCAAGGATCCATCCTAGGACCTCTACTCTTCCTAATTTTCATAAATGCCCTCCCTGATGCCATTGCAACTGAGATAGGAATATTTGCTGATGACACCATGCTCTACTCTCATCATGTTGGCAAAACCGACGCGCACATATCTGAGGCAATGGCTGAATCCTTAGAAAATGACCTCCAGTCTGTAGTGGATTGGGGTCAAAAATGGATGGTAACTTTTAATGCCGCAAAGACAAAGGTACTTTCCTTCAATAACTACCGATTGTCATGGCAAATAACACCCTACCTGAGAGTTCATCATTCAAACTCCTCGGCCTAACATTCACAGGTAACATGAATTGGAATAAATACATTGAAGACATAGCCAGGGCTGCTGCTGCAAAGAATTTGTGCTCCCTCTACCGTGCCAGTAAACTCTTCACACCTGACATTATCCTATATCTCTACAAAGCCACCATCCGCCCATGCATGGAGTATTGTTGCCACATCTGGGCTGGGGCATCATTCACTAGTCTTTCTCTCTTAGACAAGGTCCCAAAAAGAATTGCCAACTTGATAGGTCCCTCACTATCCACCAAGCTCCAGCCCCTATCCCACCGCCATAATGTTGCTTCCTTGTGCCTGTTTTACAAGTACTTCAATGGACTGTGCTCTGATGAACTTGCTGCTCTGGTGCCCCCAAGACGCAAATTCACTAGACCAACCCGACAATCTGCCAAATCACATCTGTTCACTGTGGAGGTCCCCAGATGCCGAAGAGCTTTCTACTCCAAAAGCTTCTTTCCTCGTGCTGCTGGACTCTCGAATTTCCTCCCTGCTCTCTGTTTTCCTGATGGTACTGACATGCAGAAATTTAAAACTAATGTAAACAGACATCTCGCTGCACAGCTTCCAATTTAGGTTGATCCCCCCCCCCCTAAAAAAACGAAAAAAACTCTCACCCTTTTTATCAGTAGCCCCTTACGTCTACAGTGGCGCACTGCCTTGTTTGGGGTGAACTATGTTAAAAAAAAAAAGACGTGGCCTCAAGCCTACACGGTGCAAAATGCTTCACAACGACAGATGTCAAATCTGGCAAATGAAACTAAACGAGAAATCAAAGGAACTGACATTCATCACCCCATTTGGTAGATACATGTTTAACAGATTTCTAATGGGAGTGAAGAATGCCCAGGATGAAAGGCAGCGAGCCATGTTTGAGAACTTTGGAGACATTAAGAATGTTTTCTCTATCTCCGAGACACACTCGTGTACAGTTTTGAAGAAGATGATAGTGGCCATGACCAAGCACTCAATCAGCTCCTTCAAAGAGCTAAGAAAGGAACTGCAAATTAAACCCAAACAAGTTGGTGGTACACACATCAGAAATACCATTCTTTGGCCACATATCCAGAGATAGTATAAAACCAGATCCCCAGAAATTGGAGGCGATTGCCCAGATGCAACTCCCCAAAGATGAGAAACAGCTATCCAGCTTCCTTGGACTAGTTAATTACCTCAATAAGTTCTCGCCCCATATCTCAAGCCACTACGGGACCTGTTCTCTCAAGACAATGATTTTATCTGGTCATCTCAGCAACAAGCAGTATTTGACAGCATCAAAGAAGAAATCTAAAGATCTGCCGTACTGAAGTATTTTGACCCAAAGACACCAATCACGATACAAGTGGATGCTTCTGCTGCTGGACTCGGTGCAGCCCTCTTGCAGAATGACATGCCAGTTGCTTTTGCAAAAAAAAACTCTATCTGGACCTGAGACACGATACTCAAACATTGAAAAAGAGATGCTTGCTGTAGTTTTTGGCCTAGAAATGTTCCATCATTATGTATGGGGTCATAGTGTAACGATTCAGATTGACCACAAGCCATTAGAATCGATTGCACTCAAGAACCTGGCACAAGCACCTCCAAGACTGGTAAGAATACTGCTAAAGATTCAATGGTATGATTTTGTAATGAAATACAGCCCAGGCAGAGCGCCCCCTATAGCTGACTGTTTGTCAAGAGTGTCACCCCGACCAGGCAATCACATTGAAAGCATCGACCTCGACATCCACATAATGAACACTCAGCTAAGTGCATCAGCAACACGCCTACAAAACATTAAGCTGGAAATCATGAAAGACTCAACTCTAAGAGAGCTCATCAACACTGTGATGACCGGATGGCCATCTGATCGCTTCGGGTGCCCCAGATGCTTACTCCCATACTAGAATTTTAGGGATGAAGTTGGGTCCAAGACTGTGTCCTACTGAAAGGCAACAAAATCATCATACTTCACTCCAACCAGATGTTCTGCAACAACTGCACTTATCAAATCAGAGAGTAGAAATGGGTAGGAATAAATAAGGACATTGAGGACATGGTTGCAAGATGCCCCACATGTCAGAAGTATCAACCAAGTTCCCCATCAGAAACATTGCTTCAGCATGAAACCCCTTCTTACCCATGGCAGTATATCAGCACAGATCTCTTCACAATGGAAGAAAGTGAGTACCTTTTTGTGGTGGACCAATATAGCTGCAGTCCATTTGTACGACGCCTGCAGTCAACAACATCTGTTGCAGTGATCAGGCAGATGAAACAAATATTTGAACAAGGTGTTCCTGAAGTGGTCTATAGTAACAATGGACCTCAGTACACAAGTATGGAATTTGCCAACTTTTCAGAGAAGTTCAACTTTAAGCACATAATAATCATCAGCACATTACCCTCAATTCAATGGGTTTGCAGAAAGAATGGTTGGCATATGCAAGAAACTACTTCTGAAGCCCGAGAAACTGGCAATGATTGCCATTTGTCGATGATGTCATATAAAGCTACACCGCTTTCAACCAACCTTAAATCCCCAGAAGAACTCCTCAAGGGGAGGACCATCCAAACACCACTAGTCTCTAAGCAATAGCTCGGCGATGAACAAACCAGAGACATAATGCAATGGAACAAAGACAAGACAAAGAACCGGTATGACCAACGGAATAGTCACAGCCATCCACCATTGCATGCAGGTCAGCAAGCCCACATCCACGATGAGAAAACCTAATTGTAGAAACCTGGAACAGTCACACAAACCAGTTCAGAGGCAAAGTCATACCTTGTAGAATCCGCAGATGGCAGTATTCATCGACGGAACAGACAGTTCCTTAGGCCCACAAGAGTAGAGTTGACCGAAAGTCTATATAACAACAGAGACAACCACCCACTAACAGTTGATACCAATGCACCACCCATTAGTGATGGGATGCGTGTATACCCGAGCAACCGTAGTGTGATATCTCCATCCAGCCAACACTGTATGAGGAGCCCATCAGCACCGACATACCCTACACCAGTACACAATTCACAAGCTCTGCCCACAACTGCAAGGCCATATCCAAATAAAATTGCCGAACCATATTTGGAGCCACGTCGCCCTGGACGTCCCTGAAAGATACCACAAAGACTGAACTTGTGATGCTTTAAAAAACAAAAATCAAAAAAAATCATACCCTCCTTGTTTAATTTAAAGAAGAGAGATGTTGTATCAGTATGTCATCGTTCGTTTGTTTATCTTTTGAACTTCTGGTAATTATCTGCCCTTAGACTGTCCCCACTTCCTGTTCCCACTTGTAATGGCGTCCTATGTAAATAAAGTTTGTATTCATTTACTCTCCGTCTCTGTTTGCTTTTAATCCGAGCCATCCTCGACCAGCGACAACAAAACACGTGGCTATTATTATTTGTGGGTGTTAATTTTTATTTTTTATATTTCTATGGAAATCGCTTCAGACAAGGCATGGAGCCACTTGATGTAAGGAGCTAACAAAAACGAAATATGATGATCGCAAATACAGGAGGTGCCTATTTCTGCACCTTATTAAGAACCCTCAAATAGGACACCAGCCCAAATATGACAACAGTACTCCATACATTGTCTGATAGTAGATTTGTAGAGATAAAGAATAGCCTCAAGTGTTAGGAAGTTTTTAGAGCGATAGAGAAACCCGAATTTAAGTTAAAATGGCACGGTAACAACGGCACAGATGAAATTGTTACAAGTGGATTAAGAAGAAAAATTGCACATAAAAGAATTAATAATGTAAATAATCAATTGTATGTCACCATACGCAATAACAAAAAGGAATGCCAATCTAAAATGAGCCCATGGCACGAAAGAAAATCCTATCCCAAGAGGGAAACCCAAAGTACGGAAACAGATTCTCAACAAATTTTCGGATGTATGTAGACCCAACAATAGGCCCAGTTGTACACCCACCCCGGTGAGTCCCTGTGGCCCTAAAAGACAAATTTAAAATTGAGCTTGATTCGCTGGTAAATAAGGGCATCATAACTCCAGTGACTAAACCAACCTCATGGGTCAACTCATTTGTCTGTGTCACAAAAGTCAATGGATCAGTCAGGCTATGTCTAGACCCTAAAGACCTGAAGGCCATACAGCGACCACATTTTGTAACCCCCACATTCGAAGACGTGGTCTCAAGGCTATACGGTGCAAAATGGTTCACGATAGATGTTAAATCCGGTTACTGGCAAATGAAACTGAACGAGAAATCAAAGGAATTTTTTGAAAGTTAAACTCGTCTGGAAAGCAATTTACATCGCGATTTATGTGTAAGAATATTATGTGTAAGAATATTATGTGTAAGAATATTCGATTTGTACTTTTGAAACAATAAAATTAAAATAAATGCTCACTTGAAAGTGAGCATTTATTTTAATTTTATTGTTTCAAAAGTACAAATCGAATATTCTTACACATGCAAAATTAATTAATAAGAAATCGATATTCTCACACATTTTCAACAGAAATAGTCATGTAAACAAATCAAAAGTAATTCAATAGCAACATGTGCTATTGATCATGAAATGGTTTGAAAATTACGAATCACATATTTCTACATTTAAAATTAAATGAGTTGTATATTTAGCTGGAGATGTTTGAAAGTTCAACTTTGCCAGAGATCACTTTGCCATGGAGCGGTCATTATTAGCTACCTTTTTTCTTTTATTTACACGTTTTTTTATTATAATTAATTTTATACTTTTAAAGTTTTTCACTTTTTTAAGTGTTAACGTTCCTTTTTTGTTTTAACATATTTATTTTATGTATTTAGATAAACCTGTGGTATTATAAAACATATTTTCCGGATAAGCTTCTGTCTAAGAAATTGCCATGGCAATTACTGCTGCCCACATAAACAACCGAATCACTCATGTTTTTTTTTTCAAATCAAATACATAAAAGATCTAACACATTTGTAATAGTGTAGAAGAATATCGATCCTTTTTACGAAGTTTGTCTTTGTTGGAGTCATTTTTTATTTATATTTGGAGCGTGCTTGTTGGTTTTATTCTTTTCATTTATTTACCAGAGAATTCAAAACTCCATCTTCTTCCTCTAAATATGGATACTTAAGGTAAAATATTGATCAGCCATTTAGTAAGCTAAAATCGATTGAAAATAATGTTTTGTTTCTAAGACAAATATTTGACATAAATTACCGAGGATCTTTTTTATGTACCCTTTGTCAAAGCTATTAACGCTAATGAAATAAGGGACATTTAAGACGGAATGCACATTTTTTGTTACTCATTATTGTCGGATATCAGAGTATCTCCATTTATATATATATTCTCTCTTTAGTTTCATTTTACTTCAGTCGAAGTTCTCAGAAATCAAGGGGCCCCTTCCCGTGGCCAACACTTGATCTCTATATGAGATAGATATTCGAATATTTCATTAAAGTTCTCCTTTACCTGTCAAACGTTGTCTTAGTAAAGAAGTTAAGAACATTAAGTAAATATTAAAACTTATATATATATATATATATATATATATAATAACTGTGTGTGGGTGGGTGTCCGCCTAATATTTGTGTCTTGTGTTCACCCAAACCGCTGGACAAAATTGCTTGAAAAGTGGCATGTAGACTACTGACCTATCAGTGAAGGGCATAGGCTATATGAGAAACATATCACTTCAATGCTGTAAACTGTTTTCCCTTTGATTCAAATGAAATTTAAACCATAGATACATGACCAAAAATTATGTCTATTCCCAAAATTTCAGCAAATTTTGATATTAAGATGGTCCCTGTGGGCACAACCCCTCAACTGAAAACAAATTTCTCTTTGATTCAAATGAAATATATATAATCAAGGAGAACATCTCTCTGTCTGTGCATGTCTGTCCCTAAAAACGAAGACATACTAGGAAGTGTACTTTCAATATAATTATATTAACATGCTCAATTTGCATGTGAACATAATGGAAGTATTTTTGCATCTCTGGCTGCCCCTTAAAGAAGTTAATGACAATTTTCAAATATGTTACACAATGAAATTTATCTATTTATTAGCGTCAGATTAAGAGTATTAACATATATCTGAATAGCTTGGTGAGTAAGATACGTAGCTAACCGCATCAAGGTTTCTGATAAAGTAAACTTTCCCTACCATAGTGTTGCACAAGATTCTATCCCACACTCTAACCTGGACAACACCGGATAGCTCTGCTAGTTACATTATAATTATATGAAACAATGATATATCTGTAATTTCTTTAGATTTTTTGCTTACTTTGGCAAGATCTTCTGTGGAATTTAAATGTTTTTTCTTCATATTTTTTACTATAAACTTTGACCTTATTAAACAAAGCTTTCATAAATTTTACAGACAAATAGCTTCTTTCCATTGTGTCAACATATATTATACTTTTAGATTGCCTTAACTAAAAAAGAATAAAACCAAACAAAAATGTTCTCTGAATACCATGACCCAAAGATTTTAGAAGAATGAAATTTCTCGTCTGTGTTTAAATATGCAAGTATATAGTGAATTATCTTTAAAATAATTTACCACATACTAATGGGAGAATAGAATCACTTAAGTGTGTATTTCTATGTGCTCGGACAATTTAGATTTTCTCAAAAATGATTTACCACATATTTCACAAGCATATGGATTCTCTCCAGTGTGCGTTCTCATGTGAAATTTCAATGTCGGCTTCTGTGTAAAAGAAGTCCCACAGACTTCACAAGAATATGGCTTCTCTCCAGTGTGTATTCTTATATGATTTTTTAAAGACGATTTCTGTGTAAAAGAAGTCCCACACACTTCACAAGGATAACGCTTCTCTCCAATGTGTATTGTCATATGTGATTTCAAGTGCCACTTTTCTTTAAAAGAAGTCCCACACACTTCACAAGAAAATGGCCTCTCTTTACTGTGTGTTCTTTTATGAGTGTTCAACTGCGACTTCTGTGCAAACGATTTTCCACACATTTCACAGGAATATGGCTTCTCTCCACTGTGTATTCTGTTATGAGATTTCAAAAATGACTTATATGTATAAGAAACCCACATATTTTACAATAATATGGCTTTCTCCAGTGTGTATTGTTATATGACTATTTAAGGACGACTTTTGTGCAAAGGAAGCTCCACAAACTTCACAAGAATACGGCTTCTCTCCAGTGTGTATTCTCATATGTTTCTTCAAAGATAACTTCCCCGCAAAAGAAGTCCCACACACTTCACAAGAATAGGGCTTCTCTCCAGTGTGAATTCTCATATGATATACTAAGCCCGACTTCTGTCTAAAGGAAGTCGCACACATTTCACAAGAATATGGCTTTTCTGCAGTGTGTATTCTCATATGATTTTCCAAGTGCGATTTCTGTGTAAAAGAAGTCCCACACACTACACATGAATGTGGCTTCTCTCCAGTGTGTATTCTCATATGATTTACCAAAGATGACTTCTGTGTAAAAGAAGACCCACACACTACACATGAATGGGGTTTCTCTCCAGTGTGTATTCTCATATGATATTTCAAGTGCGACTTTTGTGTAAAAGAAGTCCCACACACTTCACATGCATATGGCTTCTCCCCAGTGTGTATTCTCATATGATTTTGCAAGAACAAATTGTGTGTAAAAGAAGTCCTACACACGTCACATGAATATGGTTTCTCTCGAGTGTGTGTTGAGATATGTTGATTTAATTCATCTTTTTGCGAACATGTTCTCCCACATATCATAGAAGATGACTTATTAATATGTACTTGCATACGATGTTCTAAGTTTGACATTTTAGCAGAATGTCGATTCTCACTTGTGAAAAATTTGATTTCTATCACAAAAATAGATTTCATATATCAGAGTAAATTTAAATCCATTAGAAAATGATCACACGATCTTAGAATACTCGTTTTCTCTTAATTGTATTTATGTATTGTCAATTTAATTTTCTTCACTCAGCAACAAGGCTGTCATTTATTTGTCAGCAAAATTATAATAGTTATAATATGTTGAGTCCAATTTGATTTTCTATAGAAAATGTCACATTTTTCTCAACAATGTGGTTTCTCTTCAGTGCTAACTAGTATTAACACCGTAAGTCTTGCATATTCTTCTAAAAGATTCCATTGTCAAAGACACACACATATATATATATATATATACATCTTGTCTTTCACGGCATTTCATGTTTATGATATATTGTGCATTTTTCCTCATATATATATATATATATATATATATATATATATATATATATATATATATATATACACGGTATGTTGCTTGGGTACAATACGATTTTGTTAAAATGTCATAGACATGAATTTCTTTCTTTTGTTTCTAGGTGTTTGTGTTCATTGCAACAGATCAGTAAATCAGGATTTCTTTCAATGTATTAAAGTATTTTCTTAATTCAATGGCAATATCAACAGATGAATAAATCAGTATTTCTTTTAATCAATGTCTTTAAATATCTTTTTAAATTGTATTATAAACCTTTTACATCCACAACTTTCTCAATATTTACCTCTCTGATGTTTGCAATTTTCCTGTGGTTTTAGGCAGAAATCATCAACTATTTGAATGTTTAATAACTGGATTATCTGCACAAAAGAGAAAGTAAACATACATTATGTTATTCAGTTACCAAATGTTATGTTAAAAATTATCTTACTTCCCAAATCAAGATTTTATTGTAGGCATGAATCATTTAATGTTTATAGAAAAATATTTTTCAGACATTTTTATTCATTTTATCTCCTTTCAGATGTTCAAAATTGAATATTTTACAAATATTACAGACTTATAAAAATTGATTAACTTTTAGTAATGAAATGATTTATTTTATTTATATTTCTAATTTATCAATGAATGATAACTGAACATCTAATTTTTCAAAATATAATTTTATTCTTTTTCATATATGCACACATATATATTTTTTATATATAAAATCGCTACCCAATCCCACACATACAAGACTTCGCTTCATATCTGCACGGCTGTAAGACCTTCTCCAAACTAGACTTAGTTAAGGCTTACCACCAGATTCCAGTGATTCCAGCCAACATACCGAAAACTGCGGTAACAACTCCATTTGGAGCATTCAAATTTTTGACTATGCCTTTCAGTCTACGAAAGGTGGCTAGTACCTTCCAACGCTTCATGAACGAAGTAGTGCGAAACTTTGACTCTGTCTATAACTATATAGACGACATTCTCGTGGCAAGCCCCTCACCTGAAAAACATGTCACTCATCTCCGCCTACTGTTTGAACGGTTTCAGCAATACCAGGTGAGAATTAATCCTGTTAAATGTGTCTTTGGTACTTCGTCACTAGTTTTCTTGGGCCACATCATCAGCTCTGAAGGTATATCCCCTTTACCTGAAAAAGTTAAGGCTCTACAAGACCTTCAACCACCCACTTCACTTCACAAATGGCCTTAGACCAGCCACGTTTGGACACTCTGGATCTGTTATCACCTGAATTTTAAACTTGCAAATTCACATACATGCCTGTGCCCACTTCGGGCACGCAGATCATCTGTGACACTTCAACAGATTCACCTCGCCCGTTTGTTTTCAGCTAGATTTTTCTGGCTTAATATGAGGCACGACATCACTGCGTGGTCATGTTCTTGCATAAACTGCCAAAAGTCAAGGGTGCACAAGCATATCCGTGCACCTCTTGGAACATTCAGCCCTCCAGACACTCGGTTCATCCATGTTCACATTGACCTGGTTGGATCATGGCCTGCCAGTCAGGGATTTACTTACCTCCTGACCTGCATAGACCGCTTTACATGGTGGCATGAAGCGATTCCTCTCATTGACATTTCGGCTGAATCTGTTGCGCGAGCCCTTATATCAGGCTGGATATCACGTTATGGAGTCCCCACAACTATTACCACCGACCGTGGTGGGCAGTTTGAATCCCATCTATTCCGGGAACTTTTCTGGATTTTAGGGATCAAACGTAACCGTACGACCAGTTATCATCCAGCTTCTAACGGGATGATATAACACTTCCATCGCCAATTGAAAGCCGCGCTGGGTGCTTATCCTGATCAACAGCGATGGAGCGAGTACGTACCAATAGTCATTCTTGGCTGTCACGTTGCGCTCAAGGAGGACCTCGGATATTCTCCGGCCGAACTCGTCTATGGGATACCTCTATCTCTACCTGGTCAGATGCTGACCCCGATAGATTCTACGGCAACCGACCCAGCTCTGTACATTAACAGACTACAAGCTTATTTTAATACGCTACCCTCCATGCACCCTAGGCAACAGACAATAAAATCTTCTGTCCCAAAAGGACATCTCGTCATGGACTCATGTTTTTCTAAGAAAAGACTCAGTAAAAGCCCCGTACTTTCACGCACTAACAAATTATTTACCCTAGAAATTAGTCACAAAAAAGAGACCATATCCATAGATAGAACTAAAAAAGCTTTCTTAGAAGTCATTCATGAGCCCCATATTCCCCCTACTGTGCATCAACCAACAGTCACTACACTGGAAACCCCAAAAGACAACTATGTCACTACCACACGTAGTGGTAGGCGTATACATTGGCCCAAGAAGCTATGCAAAACTCTCTATATATAGAGAATAAGCTTTGATTCGAGTCTTTGTACTCTATTGTACAATTTGTTATTGCAAAATTTTTTTTTTTCTGTGTTAACACATTACTGACACAAAAAAAATACACTTGTTATAGAAAATACCTCCAGAAATTTTTTCTGCTGTTGTAACAAACAAACATTTTTCCCAAATATTGTTCCCTGGAAAACAAAAACATTTTTTCCAAAAACAAAAACATTTTTTATGGAAAATACCCTCAGAAATTTTGTTTCCGCTTTTGTAAAAAACTTTTTTCCAAACTATTTTTCCCTGGAAAACCCAAAAAAACATTTTTCCAAACAACTTTTCACTAAAAAAAAAAAAAAACTTTTTCCAAGAACAAACTTTTTCACTGAAAAGTAAGAACATTTTTCAAAAAGAAAACAAAAAACTTTTCACTTTCCACATTCTATTGATGGAATTCCCATTTATTATTCTGTTCTGTTAGTCCTATCCAGCTGCTTCACTATCTTATTCTCTGTCGGCTTTCCGCCTAAGCAGGGGGTGATGTAGCAGTCTGAAATCGGACCTATTTCTTATGCGTCCACTGTGGGCAAGTTGGTCTTAAACTTACCAATCGGCTCACAGGCGTATTGATTTCAGCTAGTCCCTTGCGGACTATTTGCACCCCTGTTGAATGGTGGAACGGATCGTCAGAGACCCTGACCGTAAACCTAGAAGGAACTCTTCTTCACCTCTCTCCCCCTAATCCACTGGATTTCCGAGCACCGCTCCCCGGGCAGTAAAAGAACATAAACACCAATAAATCATCGCATCCTTTTTGTGGTTAAAGAATAAAATATTAAATTTTAAAAAATGTGTTTTTGTGAATAAAGTCTTTTACTTTAGAAAATGAAACAAAACCAAAGAAATTGAAGGAATTAATACTTACTCTTCGTCAAATCTTGTTACGCATAATTTGTCTGCTTAAAAAAAGGAATAAGATAACGAATATATGATTTGTAAATTTAAAAGGAAAATCTTGTGCCAAATCTGTGTAATTTCGATTATTCGGACTACTGTTCTCATCTTGAGTGTTATCATCACAAATTATCAATCCTTATCTCAAAGATTCAGAAACATAATTGCGGCAAATCGTCTTACAAATGATCGTTTTAATCAAATGAAATATTTTGTTACATAAAGAACTAGATTGTTTCCCCTTACAAACCGCTCTTTAGTTCAGAATGTTTTCCCGTTAATTTTACTTCGTGTCTGTTCTACTTACTGCACACATCTCTATTTAGTTGCCTCCCCACGAGGGCAACGTAAGAAACAAGGTCGGTTTTTAATGTGGGGCAAAATCCAGCTCCACAAAAAGGGACACATGAAAATTGCCTCAGTCTAGAAGTATATCTCTTTCATTAAGGAAATAAAAGATAAAGTGTAGTATCAGAACAGATAATACACTTTGCATCCAAATCTACTCTTAACGGTTACACATAAAAAGAAATATAAAATGGCATCAGAAGACAAATCCACTCGCGTAAAATAAAAGCAAATTTAAAAAGTCCGATCTAAAAAAAATAAATACGATATTAAATCTACCAGAAAACAATTCGTTTTTTTTGTAAACAACTCAATAATTTAATCATTTATTAACCCAAGGTCCCAGTCCTCTCCGTACTCTTCCAGTGGAGGTCTGGTTAGTGTTCTCCCTCCTCGATCTTTCCACCCGCCTTGACCCTTCACGACTATTTTGTGTGGTATCAGTTGGGGCTGGTTCCATCATTTTTTTTTTGGGGGGGGGGGGGGTCTTATGAAATTTCTTGCATTTTCTGTTCCTTGGTTTCATGTGGTGGCGTTCTTTCTGTGTTTTTGTTTTCTTCCTATTGCAACTTCCATATGACTGGTTAACATTCGTAGCTTATGTCGGTTGGTTTCTGCATTCAAGGATTTTTTTTAAGGTTTCAGCTGTATTAATAATTGCCGTCCGTTATATGGTCTCAGTCTACCATTTTATTCCAATTTCTCCCAGTCTTTTTTTTCCAGGTTATTCAGGATGGTTCCTAGTAGTCTTACGATTATTGGTATTATTTCTCTGGCGAGTTCCATGTATTTGCTTCGTTTTTCTGTCTCCTTGATCTTCACCCTGTGGTCTGCTGATACAGCAAAATCTACGATTTGACAGGATTTTTCCTTCTTGTCGATTATTATGGCATCTGATCTCCTTGCTTGTATGAGTTTATCTGTTTGCACCTCCATATTCCAGAGGATTTTGTGTTTTTCCTTTTCCAATACCGTCTCTGATTTCTATTTGTACCATTTGGCTGCATGTTTGAAATTCAGTCGTTTGCATAGTTCCCAGTGTACTGCTTTTCCCACACAATCATGTTTGTTCTTGTACTCTTTTGGGACTAGTTCGCTGCATTCACTTTTTCTGCGATTTACTGTTTCCTCTCTTTGTCAACACAGTCTGCATTTATTGTTTTCCTGGGTTTTTGTCTATTTTAGCTTTAATGTACAGGGTGTTTCAAAAGTCTTGGGAACATTACAAATGCGTATATCTCATGAACTATTCCAGGTAGAAAAATGAAACTGGTGCCATTTTAAAGCTTGCTTAATCAAGTTTTTGGTCATACTAATGATTTTCGTGTTATCTTTCCAGGTGCAGTAATGACGTTCTCTAAACAAGACAAGGCATTTTGCGTCCTCCAATTTGCAAAGACTGAATCGTGGACATGTGTTCAGCGTGCATTTCGCAGGAAATTTAAAAAAGAAGCCCCTGAAAGGAAATCCATTGTCAGATGGCATGCTAAATTTGTGAAAGATGGGTGTTTGTGCCCAAGTAAGCGAACAGGTCGCCCTTCAACTTCAGAAGATGCAGTTGAGCAAGTTCGGACAGCCTTTCAGCGGAGCCCCCGTAAATCAGTGAGAAGAGCCAGCAGGGAACTTCAGCTTGCTCCAGCAACTGTCTGGCGTGTCTTAAGGAAACGACTGCAAATGGTACCTTACAAGCTCAAGTTGGTCCAAAAGTTGAAGGACACTGATAAGCCACTTCGCCGTGACTTTTGCATTGCAATGCAAGAGAAGTTGGAAGATAACGGCTTTGATGACCGGCTTGTTTTTAGCGATGAGGCGACCTTCCATCTGAATGGCAAAGTTAACAAGCATAACACTCGCATATGGGGTACTGAGAATCCTCATGAACTTCTTGAGCACGAGCGAGATTCACCAAAAGTGAACGTGTTTTGTGCAATTTCCAACAAAGGTGTCTATGGACCGTTCTTCTTTGAAGAGGCAACTATCACTGGTGAATCCTATCTCAACATGCTGGAAGACTGGTTAATGGCTCAGTTGGAACAAGCAGAATCTGATGACTTCATTTTTCAACGAGATGGTGCATCACCACACTGGAGTCTTAGAGTAAGGCAGTTTCTTAACACAAGGCTGCCTGGTAGATGGATTGGGAGATCTGGGCGAGGTGATGACGTTCTCATGCCCTGGCCTCCTAGGTCTCCAGATCTTACCCCGTGTGACCTTTTCCTTTGGGGCTTTGTCAAGCAACAAGTCTATGTGCCGCCCCTTCTAAGAGATATTGACGAACTAAAGGCTCGAGTAACGGCAGTTGTGGGAACCATTGACGTCAAGATGCTGGAACGCGTTTGGCAGGAAATGGACTATCGACTAGATGTCTGCCGTGTGACGAATGGTGCTCATATTGAGCAACTTTGAAGATTCCCTACAAAACTTGAAACTTTAACCTTTCCAACGGTACCAATTTCATTTTTCAACTCCTAATAGTTTTTGAGTTATTAAAAATCGTTATGTTCCCAAGACTTTTGAAACACCCTGTAGTTTGTCCTCGTCGCATTGTTCTGTGCATCCGTCATCAAAAATTATGTTTCTCTGTTCAAGAGTCTTTTTCTTAGTCATGCCAAGCTCCTTTTGTGGGTCTCTTGTCAGTGTTATGAAACGTTCATGTAGTTGTTTCCTTTCGACTTTTTTTTCTTGTCTTTTTGGTTTCGGTGCTTCCTAAATTGATCATTGGGATGATGTCTCTTGCTGTAATGATTAGCCTTTCTGTGTTCAGGGTTATGTATTTCTCCAACTCTTTTTTGTGTCTTCCACACATTCTTCTATACTTACCAGTCCTCTTCCCCCTTCGTTTCTTTTCATATAGAGACTATCCGTATCGTCTTTTAAATGTAGTGCATTTTGCATGGTCATTAATTTTCTAGTCCTCTAGTCAAGGTGCCTGAGTTCTTCTTTAGTCCAGCCTATGAATTGTCCAGATTATTGTGCAGGTGTTTATTCCTTTTACTAGATTTCTGCTATATAATTTCGTTTCTAAGAGTTTCCTTGTTCTTCACAAATATTATTTTCCAATCTTCTCTTTCATTTCTGTAGACTTGATGGTGTCTGCTTCCAGAACTCCCAATATTTATACTCTCCTGTTCGCCTAGCGCCCTTACCTCTAATTGGGTTGGCAGTTCCATGCCCTCTGTTGTCTCCAGTTTTCCCCTTTTCATCTTTAGCAGTACACACTTTTCAATTCCGACCTCCATTTGAATGTCCTGGCTGAAGATTCTGTTTTTTTAAGCTTTTCTAGTTCCTTTTTTGCAAATAGCTTCAGGTCGTCCATGTACATGAGGTGGTTTATTCTTTGTTCTGTGTTTGTAAACTTGTATCTGGCATCACATTTTCTGAGTATGTAGTTGAGTGGCATGATGGCTATGATAAATAGTAATGGTAATAGAACCTCCTTGAAAAATGCCGCTCTGTATTTTTCGTTCAGTTAAGTCTTGTTTTCCAGCTATCAGTTCTAGTTTCCATGTTTCCATTGCTTTCTTAATAAGATTAATAATCCTGTCGAGTATCTTACATTCAATTATCCATGCTTGAGGGATTCTATCGTATGCTTTCCTGTAGTCAATCCATGTCATAATGTGTTCTTTTTTTTGCTTTTTACCTCCTTCAAGATGTTTTGATCTATGTCTAGCAGATCATGTATCCCTCTTTTCCTTTTCAGACATCCTTTTTGTTCCTCAAGGAGCAGTCCATGATTGTTCAGGGAGTGGTAGATTTTTTCTCTCAGTTGTGCAGTTACGATTTTTCACATTGTTGGTAAACAGATTATTCGTCTGTAGTGGCTTGGGATCGTTCACTTTTTGGCGTCTTTTTGTATTAGTCTTGTCCTTTTTTAATATAGTTAAATCCAAACAAGGCAGGCCGCCACAGTAGACGTAAGGGGCTACTAAGAATCGGGTGGAACTTTTGGGTGACATCTTAAGTTGGGAGCTGTGCAGCGAGATGTCTGTTTACATTAGTTTTAAACTTCTGCATGTCGGTACAGTCGGGGAGACAGGGAGCAGGGAGGGAGTTCTAGAGGTTGGCAGCACGAGGAAAGAAGCTATTAGAGTAGAAGGCTCTCCGGCATCTGGAGACCTCCACAGTGAATGGATGGGATTTAGGTGATCGTCGGGTTGATCTAGTGTATTTAAATCAAGAGGGCACAAGAGCAGCAAGTTCATCGTAGCACAATTCATTGAAGTATTTGTAAAACATGCACAAAGATGCAACATTGCGGCGATGGGACAGGGGCTGGAACTTGGTTGATAGTGAGGGACCTATTAAGTTGGCAACTCTTATTTGGATTTTGTCTAAGGAGAGACTAGTGGATGATGCACCAGCCCAGATGTGGCAACAATACTCCATGAATGGGTGGATGGTATCTTTGTAGAGATACAGGATAATATCAGGTGTGCGAAGTTTACTAGCACGGTATAGGGAGCCCAACTTCTTTGCAACAGCCTTGGCAATGTCTTCAATGTATGTGTTCCAATTAATGTTACCTGTGAAAGTTAGGCCGAGGAGTTTGAATGTTGAACTCTCAGCTAAGGTGTTATTTGCCATGGCAATCGGTGGTTGAAAAGGTTTCTTGTAGTTATTGAAGAAAAGGAGCTTTGTCTTTAAAAGTTACCAAACATTTATGGGCCCCAATCCACTACAGACTGGAGGTCATTTTTAAGGATTCAGCCATTGTCTCGGATATATACACGTCTGTTTTGCCCACATGACACATCGTGTCGTCAGCAAATATACTTATCTCTAACTCGATGTGATCAGGGAAGTCATTTATGAAAATCAGGAAGAATAAAGGTGCAAGGATGGATCCCTGGGATACACCAGCATTTATGTCATGTTGCTTAGATGAACGGCCATCGAAGACAACCTGGATCCTTTTTTTTTGTTAGGAAGGATATAATTATATTAAATATTTGTACAGTAATACCATATAAGTGAATTTTTAGGAGAAGCCCTTTGAGCCAGACCTTGTGAAAGGCCTTGGATATATCAAGCGTTACTGACCTAGCTACACTTGCTTTGTTCAGTGTATGATATATGTGTTCAGAGATGTTCGTTAGGATGTCTGCAGTAGATTGTGCTTGTCTAAATCCATACTGGAGGTCAGGAAGAAGTTTAGCAATAATTAGGTGCCAGACTATTGCTAGATTGATTAAGGATTCAAAGATGTTTGCAAAGATCGGGAGTAGACTGATTGGGCAGTAGTTCTGAGGATTAGTTCTATCCCCAAAATTCTTGAAGACTGGTACCACAGAGGCATTTCTTCAGCTATCAGGGAAGCAAGATTCAGCAAGGCGTTTGTTGTAGAGTTTGGAGAGAACAGAGGCCAGTTCAGCAGAGCATTTCTTTATTACTATTACAGGTATAAGATCAGGCCCACAAGCTTTGGAGGTGTCAAGGTTTTTATGATGTCCCTGACCTGAGATGGGGTGATGACCAGGTTTTCAAGTGCGGCTTCAGTCCGCAATGGGAATTTAGGAAGAGGGTGGTTTGCCGAGTCCAAAGTGGAGTTTAAGGTGAAACACTGGGCAAGTATTTCAGCTTTATCAGTTGCCGTGTACACGACATCAGTGTGGTTTGATAGTGGGGCAATTATTGATTGTCCATTGTTCACCACACTATTGTAGATTTTTCAGAAATCGTGAGTATCTAGATTGTGACTGAATGCGTTTTTTGGTTATCTCTTTATACCTTCTTTTGACTTTCAATATCACTGCTTTACAATCATTTCTTGACTCTATAAATTTCTGTCTATTCACAGTTGACTTATGGTGGCCGAATTGTCGGAATGCTTGCTGCCTCTTAGCAATGGCAGCTGCACATTTCGAGGTGAACCATTGAGGAGAGTGGGGCTTGCTGAAGAATTTTCGTATGGGGCATAGGCCTCAATGCCTGCTTTGACGCGTTCGGTTAAGTCATTTGCACACTGATCAGCAGGGAGTGAGGTTTTACTCCATGGGGCGTCTCTGACGTGATCTCTGATGGATTTCCAATCAGCCCGCTTGTAGTATCTTGTTGTTTTGAGCAATGGCTAATCAGCTTTTGGACGAGTTTTTAGAGTGATATAAATCATTAGCACAATGTGATCAGCATTCCCGAGTTGGCTATGGGCTATGGGCTTTCGTTACACAATCTTTGGGCAGTGACATTAAGAACAGGTCGAGAAGTGAAACTTGCTGGTCTATTCGATCAGGGATGCGAGTCGGGAAATCGACAGTCTGTAAGAGGGAGTGAGCTAAGGAGAAATTATATGCAGAGTTACCGGCTGCGTCAGTAAAGCTGGAGAATCCCAGCCAGTCAAGGTGGTGAACATTAAAATCCCCAAATACATGTATTTGGGCATTCGAGTCAAGTGAGAGTTCTCTATCTATGCTTTCAGAGACAGAGTTTAGCAGGGTACAGTCTTGGGTTGAAGGTGAATGGTATAAGAAATATAAGTAACTAATGCTGTTATGTAAGGTCAATCTAAGGCACATGTAGGTTGGTCATCTGATTCTAACCTATGTTCTCTTGTCAGGGGGAGGGTGTTCCAAACATAAACTCCTAGTCCATGCATATGTTTGTCAGAGTCTTTACAGTAGAGTGGGAGGTAGTCATGTAAAAGTGGTCATCCTTTGGTCATCCACTCTGGTACATGTTTTGTGGATGTATCCTTTCAGTTTCTGTGCTAGTCTTTCATGTAGGGTCGTGAATTATATTATTATTATCGTTTTTATTAAAATTTAAATTTGGTTTTAAAGTCTTATTTATAGTTTGAAGAAAAATTATGATTCTTGTTGGTTAAGGGATGTGCACAATTATCCAGCATTCAAATTTATCATGTAACCAAAGAAGCCATCTGCTTTTTAAAACATTGACAGAGTGTCGAGAGATGCTCTCTGGTTGGCTTTGCGTAAATTAGGATCAAGCGATTTGTTGGTGAAGGTTACCCCAACAATGTAGATAAATGCTCAAAGTTGTGTTAGAATTAACAGTACATTTAGTGACAGCTTTAATGTTTAAATGGGAGTAAATCAGGATATACCGAGTTTGTTACTTTTCATTTGTGTCTTAGAAGTATTGTCCAGGGACTTTTGTACAAGGTGTCTGTAACAGATGCTTTATGCTGATGATTACTGTTAAACAATGGAAGGTCTATTTGTTTGAGACTTGGAGGAATGCTATTGAAAGTAAAGGCTTAGAAATGAATGTGTGGTGGATTAAGATGCGATTCGAGTAAACGCTAAAAAGCAAATGGCTAGAATACCCACCCTCTCCCTTTCTCCAGTTTGTTTCGATAAACTTTCCTCTTCACTAGTAAAAAAACTACACAAGATACACTTACAAATCTCACATCATCGGATTCAGTGTGACTCCAATTTGGTTATAGTAAAAGTAATACTATAATTTTCATTCTCTCAGCGTGACCAGGGATCACATTAGTGCATGGGGGACAAAACTATTTTTCATTCTTACTGGCAATTGTTTCAAACGCAACACTGAATCCATGTCAACCATTTTATCTTTTTCTTTCTTTCTTGTATTATATAGAACAACTTTCTAGATAGATATAAAAGCATAGAAACAGTCTTAGGTACATAGAGAAATCAGAGCAGTCATTCAAAAGACGTAAAGAGAGAGGCACTGAAGGAGATCTAGAGAGTGAGGCAGAGATAAAGAGAGGTGCAGTCAGATGAAGGGGTAGAAAGAGTGAGGAATATTCAAACAAATATGGAACATACATTTTTAACTCTTTTATTTTGTTATCTATCAAATTCCAGCAATTCCTTGATAATCTTATATATAAAATAAAGTCAGAATGTTTCCCGGGATAGCTTTACTATAACAGAAGGCAGTGAAAACAATCTTTACTCACAAGAGCTTTACTAACAGAAATAGTGAAAACAAACCCTAACCCAACTATAAGTAAAATCCATGAGAAATCCAAATGGTGTCCACATTGTTTTTGTTAGAGAAATTGCAAATTTGTTTAGAATGACCATATGCCATATTTACAAAAACATAGATTCACTTGTTTTCAGTGCATTTGATATTAGTCCTGATCGATATTTCTTAACCAATCATTCTTTAATTAGACATGCATACAAGAAGTTGGAAGAATGTTCACTCCTATGCTCAGATCTATTACCATTGCCACCAATGTACACTGGGAAGACTTTCTTTTGTAGCATAATTATTGTTATTCCATATTTCAATCTTTCATTTGTTTGTTACATATTCTACATTTTCAAACAAAACACTGGATTCTCCCTCAACTTACACTTTTTCACAGATACTTTTTGATTAGCTAATGCATTATCCCTTATCCGAATAACAGACTAACAGAATCACTTTTGCCAAATAATATTGGCATATGGTCATTCTAAACAAATTTGCAATTTCTCTAACAAAAACAATGTGGACACCATTTAGATTTCTCATGGATTTTACTTATAGCTGTAAAATAAGTTTATTACTGCATTATGTTCGGTGATTTCGGTGTTAATACCATTGACTTACACAGAGGGAGAGAGATAGGGAGAGAGATAGGGAGAGAGATAGGGAGAGAGAGAGAGACGTGCTTTCTTTCAAAACAAATCTAATCAGTCTTAGTCTATAATTTTAAAACCATTTCTTTTCAACAATTCGATTGCTTTTAAAGACATTTCAAATTACGAAGAATCATGAAGTAGTTAGTTTTATTTTCTCGTATCTTGACTCTTTAGTGACTGCATCAATGAAGAAAAAACATAATGTGATAACTTTACATAGAAAACAATTTTATGAAAATCATTATTCGACACTGGTTGACAGACAGTGTTCACTTTCGGGAGATATAGTTCTCACGTGCAACAGATTATTATATTCGCCCTTACCTTTCATAAAAATCCTTATTTTTTATGGTTACAAATTTAATCAACTACTTAAGGAGAATAGAAAATGGAAACTGATATCAAATGTTTGTGTCAGTTTTTATTTATTTTACCTGAACTGATTTTTTTGAATAGGTGTATTGCTTATATCATTATGATTTGGCAGGTGCTGCCATTTATGTGTGAGTCTTATATTTCGGTAGAAATACTTATAATTAATCAAAATATATTAAATCAGACTATTTTAAAATAAAACTGTTTCTGGTACTGTAATAATTATGCTATGTAGTATAAGAATAACAAAAAAGTTTCATTTTCTGAATAACATTCAATCCAAATTAATAAAGAATAATTTTGGAGATTACAAATAATTTAATTATAGACACAAATTAAATGACCAGCCAAAATTAACTAAAATAATGACAAAGAAATACTGATCACTTTTGAATTAAAATTTATTTTTACATGTTTAATGCAAACAATAGTATAATACAAAATAAATGATGAACTGGGTACAATCATTCAACCAGTATCAACGAATGCAAGAAAATTCTGATCAGCAAAACAGCCCCTAAAATGTACTTTTACATATAAAATCCTTTTAATACAGGGTGTTTCAAAAGTCTTGGGAACATTACAAATGCGTATATCTCATGAACTATTCCAGGTAGAAAAATGAAACTGGTGCCATTTTAAAGGTTGCTTAATCAAGTTTTTGGTCATACTAATGATTTTCGTGTTATCTTTCCAGGTGCAGTAATGGCGTTCTCTAAACAAGACAAGGCATTTTGCGTCCTCCAATTTGTAAAGACTGAATCGTGGACATGTGTTCAGCGTGCATTTCGCAGGAAATTTAAAAAAGAAGCCCCTGAAAGGAAATCCATTGTCAGATGGCATGCTAAATTTGTGAAAGATGGGTGTTTGTGCCCAAGTAAGCGAACAGGTCGCCCTTCAACTTCAGAAGATGCAGTTGAGCAAGTTCGGACAGCCTTTCAGCGGAGCCCCCGTAAATCAGTGAGAAGAGCCAGCAGGGAACTTCAGCTTGCTCCAGCAACTGTCTGGCGTGTCTTAAGGAAACGACTGCAAATGGTACCTTACAAGCTCAAGTTGGTCCAAAAGTTGAAGGACACTGATAAGCCACTTCGCCGTGACTTTTGCATTGCAATGCAAGAGAAGTTGGAAGATAACGGCTTTGATGACCGGCTTGTTTTTAGCGATGAGGCGACCTTCCATCTGAATGGCAAAGTTAACAAGCATAACACTCGCATATGGGGTACTGAGAATCCTCATGAACTTCTTGAGCACGAGCGAGATTCACCAAAAGTGAACGTGTTTTGTGCAATTTCCAACAAAGGTGTCTATGGACCGTTCTTCTTTGAAGAGGCAACTATCACTGGTGAATCCTATCTCAACATGCTGGAAGACTGGTTAATGGCTCAGTTGGAACAAGCAGAATCTGATGACTTCATTTTTCAACAAGATGGTGCACCACCACACTGGAGTCTTAGAGTAAGGCAGTTTCTTAACACAAGGCTGCCTGGTAGATGGATTGGGAGATCTGGGCGAGGTGATGACGTTCTCATGCCCTGGCCTCCTAGGTCTCCAGATCTTACCCCATGTGACTTTTTCCTTTGGGGCTTTGTCAAACAACAAGTCTATGTGCCGCCCCTTCCAAGAGATATTGACGAACTAAAGGCTCGAGTAACGGCAGTTGTGGGAACCATTGACGTCAAGATGCTGGAACGCGTTTGGCAGGAAATGGACTATCGACTAGATGTCTGCCGTGTGACGAATGGTGCTCATATTGAGCAACTTTGAAGATTCCCCACAAAACTTGAAACTTTAACCTTTCCAACGGTACCAATTTCATTTTTCAACTCCTAATAGTTTTTGAGTTATTAAAAATCGTTATGTTCCCAAGACTTTTGAAACACCCTGTATAAGAATTATTCGTGATTGCCCCGATTCTTTCTACATAATTAATCACTTCAAGCAAAGTAGACATTTAAGGATTTGGGCCGTTTCCTAGAATGGCATTATTTCTTTAGCACTTCAGTCTCTGGGAATACTTTAAAAATAGTTTTTAAATTCTTCTCCATGAAAGTTTAGGATACTATTATAATAAGGATAAGGTTGACCCTTTTTAGAGTTCGATTTCTTTTTCATATCACATTATTACTTTCCCCTCTGTTACGGTTACTACGATTATAACCTAACCAATATTAACACTTTCCGGTTTGTTTTTGCGTTTCGCATGATAATGTAAGGTTTCATTGCAGCAATTTTTAGGTAGGTGGCTGTGAGGATTATATTGTCATTATACATAATATATGGATATATATATATATCTCGGCCTTTTGGCTGGGATCAAAGCGTAGTATCTGTTCCGATGGATACTGCACCCCATAGACCGGTATTGTCTTGGCCTTCGGGGCTTGATTTACGTCGGTCTGTGGGTTTGTCCTGTGCAGTTCTAAGAGGTCCACCCTCCGAGGCTTTGCCTCCCCTCTTTAGGGAGGAGTAAGTTTATTGCTTACTGTCTGAGGCGCCCCTACCTGGGAATGCCGACGGGGCTGCCTAGGCAATTTTTAATAGCCAGAGTGCTCACCTTCTCGGGCGCTGGTTTATCAAATCCCACTTTCCCGACCTTGTGTCACATCTTACCGCTGTGGGAGGTAGATAAATACCTATATTAAGTTTAAAATAAATGACTCAAGCCAGTCATTTCATGTTATAATTTATTTATTCTCACCAGAAAGAGAATCATCAGACGTGCTTGTAAGACTAGTGGTTTATGAATGAAAATAGGAACAATCATGCCATCTTGGTATTCTTCAAGGAGAAGGAAGGAGGGGGAACCTGAGGTGAGAAGGGGAGGGGAGAAGGGGAACATTGACTGTGTTACTCATTCACTCAAGGTCACGGTGGTGTATCTGGTTACTTCATAAATCCAGAGCAGTGAAATACTGAATTAGCTAAACACTGGAGGTTTCTTAAGAAAGAGAATCTCACGTCGGTGGTCTCCTGGTCAATCTTATACAATTCCTATATCTTTAGATAATTCAAACATAGATGTAACCTATGTCTAGAAGAGAAAACTAGGATACTTAAATATGAGCATAATAATATATTGAATAAAAGGGACGAATTAATGGCGAAATGTAGACAGACACAGTTTCAAGATCACCAGCCTATGATTGCAATATTGACTCCGACACAGTTAACACAACACATTAGATCCAGCATATGTACACCTGAAAGTCACCATCTGTAACAGAAATTAGATAGATTAGAATATAATACAGTTGCCTATCTCCAGACTACCAACAGAATTGGGACTGGTGTCACTCTATGTGCATAAATTTGTTAACACCCTCCCCATTCCCAATTTCTACCACTCCTAAATTTCATGCCTACCACTTTCTTCCACCATCTGCCGTCTCTACATAGTGAGACAGTGAACTGTTTGCATTGGTGTGTGTCTGTGCTTTGTAATCCAGACCGCTTTCCCTCAATGAAACATTGGACATTGGGGATAATAGGGATGTCCTGCATATGTGTGTGAATGTATATGTGGGAATATTACATATATAGGTGCATGGGCATTGATGTGTGTGTATGGATGTGGATGGGCTGTATATTCATTGTAAGGCATGTGGGTTGTTATGCATAGTGCCTTAGGTGGGCGATACATGTATCAGATTTGGTGGTGTATGTGTGTATATATGTTGTATATATGTATGATTGTATATATATATATATATATAATTCGAGGATATGTTTGTGCATGTGTGGGGTACTAATTATATTATATATATGGGGCTAACAGGTAATGGGGAGATATATATGTGGGGTGCTTATATGTGTATCACATGTAGTGTGAGTATGTGTGTTTATGTGCGAATTTGAGTGTATACATACATATAGAAATATATGTATAGGTATAATATATAAGTGTGTGTATGTATATATATGTATACATATATATATATTTTTTTGTGTGGATATTTATATATATGTATACATATGTATATATATATATTTGTTGTGTGGATATGTATGTATGTATATATATATGTTACTTTTTGATGTATCTATATTGAACAGGTTGATGTGGGAAGATATTAGATAAGTATATTGGTGCATGTATTTGTATGTATGTGTGTTCAATGTGTGTGTGAAGGTACAAGATTTTAGTAGTTTTATACAGATCTGCCCACTAGCAATAGTTGAGTGGTATCCAACACGACCTTGGACTGGCAATACTGACGTCAAGCCCCGCTTTACCCCTTCCTCTATTCCTGCCTTTCCCCATCTTTAATCAGAAACGAAGTTGCTGACCCATTCCCACCCAAGCCCTACTTTAGTGGAAATAATAATTCACTGATGTCAAATTCATAACTAAGTCAATAACGGAACTCTAAACATTTTCCCCCTTAAAAGCATCTTATTCACTAGACTAACTTACTTTTAAATTAACATTGTTCCTTTTTTCATATTTTCAAGTTACTCTAAGTTTTATTTAAATTTTTATCCTTATTTTTACTTCAATTTAACACAACCACTAAAGTTATAAGACCTGAGCTAACTAGGTCATCACTCCCGACATGCTGGGTGGGTGTAGGTTGGCATTCGACTGGGTTCTGGGACTGTAACCAGATACACCACCGTGATCTTGAGTGAATGAGAAATACCTCGGTCCATTCTTTCTCCTCATTGAATAATACCAAGACGGCATGATTGCTCCTATTTTTCATTCAGAATTCACCAGTCTTACAAACACGTCTGATGATTCTTGTTCTAGCGAGAAGAAATAAATTATAACATTAAATGACTGGATTGTTGGCTTGAGTAATTTTTTTCTAAATTCTATTATTGCTAAGTTTTTATATTGAGCTCTTTGCTTCAAGATTTCCTACAGAAATTTCTCTCTCTCTAGGTATATACATAAAATTATAGATATCATTTACCAGTTGTCTCCGGTAAATGTTTCCAAAACTTGCTGCTACACTGGTTATTTTTTTAAATGGTCAAGTGAATGTATTTTCAGACACTATTATGTCATATTGTGTATTATCCATATGCTAACATAATTGTATAGCTTGATATAAGGTGGTTTGCACTCTTCACTTTAGTGTGATATAACAGGCATTTCACTGTACTCAGCACTGACATTTTTTAATGCATTTTTCATCATGATCTGGTTTTGTATGACCATTTTTCCTTATAAGACAATATCCTGATCATGGAGGAAAGCTCCTCTATAGAGCTATTTCAAGAAACCTAACTTATCAATATAATCGTTGGAGACCTCCTCAAGAAAGTGTCATGTATACATTCTACTTACATTTCATTCCTATTCTTAAAAGCCTGTGTGTGCCTTTTCCGGCTTTGTAGGGCAATCTTTGTGACAGGGTTGATTTTTTTTTCTATTTTGTCTGTGAGAAAGTCCTGTCCAACATGCTTGGTCACATGTGTGATGGAGATTCTTTGGTTGTGTCTCTTAATTTTCCTTTACACTTGCAAGGTTGGGGTTTATAGAGCTTCTTCGGTAGTTGCCTCTCCCATATGTTTTCTCATATGCATTACTAAATGTTGCTTTCTTGGAAAGGAGTACAAAAAATGGCTTCTCTTTTTTTTCTTATCTTTCTGTTTTTGCTGGAGATGGGGCATCCTACCAAATGATAGATATTCACCGGCTATTTCAGACACTCCAGCCAAGAGATCTTTTTAAGATATAAACCGTCCCTTTAAGTGCAATTGTTTGTATTTCTCTTGCACTCGGTTCACCGGGTATACTTGCCAGATAGCTTTTGAAATTCTTTTTCATTAGTCTTGTTGCTCCTATAATTACTGGTATGATGGAGATTTTCCTAAGATTCCAGTTTCTTTTCATGTCGTACATAAGACCTTGGTATTTCGTAATCTTTTCCCTTTCAGCTCTGTTTAATCCTGCATCAGTAGGGACACTGACTTCAACTAGGGTTGCTACTTTCTCTCTTTTGTCCCATATCACGATATCAGGTTTAACAGCTCCGTTTTCTAGATATGTAGCTGTAGGGATTGCATAGTCATAGTGGATGGTGTAAAAATTATTTCCAACTGTTCTTTCTGGTATATGCTTCCAGGACTTGCTGTTACACTAGATATTCAACTTTTTACAAATAGTCCAATGAAGATATTTACATACTCCTTTGTGTCACATTGTATAATAGCCATCCCCCAGGAGAACCTTACAACTGGATGTCAGGTGGCTCACACTTTCTGCTTCTGTGTAGTCGAACCTGCACTTGTTATTGTTGCTGAGACCACTCATCTTTTTAAAGGCATTGGTCATCAAGCCTTGATCTTGAGCAGCCATTATCATTCCCTCCTAGTGGAGAGATCCTCTTTTCAGCCAATCTACAGTACCTTCCTTAATTATATATTCCTGGGATAATTCACCTAGGAAATACTTAGCACGTCATTGGTTGGCCCATTCTTCCAGTTTTCTGGAATGGAAGGTCTTGGTGTATTTATGGTGGCTTTTGCGGGCTATTTCTGTGACAGGATTGTTGTCTGTTTCTGCCTTATTTGTAAGACAGTCCTGTCCAAAATATTTGGCCAGTTTTGTGATAGAGGTTGTTCTGCTTGCTCTGGTTTCTTGATGTTTTGGTTCTGGGAGCTCATCAGATATTGGCCGGTGCTCACAATAGTGGTTTGATGTTGATGGTAAATTTCTGAGAGACCCATACCCTCTGCCCCTCTTGACAGATACAGCCTTGGTAGACACTGATTCCTGTAAACTACTCTGTACATTGTCAACATTTTTCTCATTTTAGTGTCTAATCTATTAATGTTCTTTTGTAACCAATCAATAATTCCAAAGCTGTATGTTATCACTGGCATAGCTAATTGGTTAATGGCAGTAACTTTGTTCTTGTTTGTAAGCTGTGTTTTGCAAATTTTTCTAACATGGCATATATATTCTCTGCCAATTTTTTCTCTCATCTTGGCATGTTGAATTGAATCATTTTCTTCTATGCCAAGGTATTTGTATTGTTCCTGTTCTTCACTTCTCTCCAGTATGTGTTTTTATATGCTTGATTAAATTACTTTTCTCTGTAAATGATTTACCACATATTTCGCAAGAATATGGCTTCTCTCCAGTGTGGATTCTCATATGTCTTCCTAAGTGAGATTTCTCTGGAAAAGATTTTCCACAAACTTCACAAGCATATGGTTTTTCTCCAGTATGTTTACTCATATGTATTACCAAATGTTGCTTCCTTAGAAAAGAAACCTCACATATTTTGCAACTAAATTGTTTCTCTCCAGTATGTGTTTGGATATGTTGGTTTAAATTACTTTTATAAGAAAATGATGTACCACATATTTCACAAGAAAATGGCCTTTCTCCCGTATGCATTTTGATATGTTGATTTAAAGTACTTTTCTCTGAATATGATTTACTACATATTTCACAAGAAAATGGCTTCTCTCCAGTATGAGTTCGAATATGTTTGTTTAAATAATTTTTCGCCAAAAATGATTTGCTACACAATTCACATGCATATGGTTTCTCTCCAGTGTGTATTCTGACATGGGGTATTAAGTCTCTTTTAGTATAAAATGTTTTGCCACATATTTCACAATAAAATGGCTTCTCTCCAATATGGGTTCGGTAATGTTGGTTTAAATTACCTTTATTAGAAAATGATTTAGCACAGGTTTCACAAGAAAACGGCTTCTCTCCAGTATGTATTTTTATATGCTGGTTTAAAGTACATTTATAAGAAAATGATTTACCACATATTTCACAAGGGTATTGGTTCTCCCCAGTATGAGTTCTAATATGTTCGTTTAAATAGATTTTCGCCAAAAATGATTTGCTACAGATTTCACAAACATATGGCTTCTCTCCAGTGTGTATTCTGACATGACGTATTAAGTAACTTTTTGTACAAAATGATTTACCACATATTTCACAAGAAAATGGCTTCTCTCCAGTGTGAGTTGGCATATGCTGATTTAAATGACATTTCTCCAAAAATGATTTACCACATATTTCACAAGAATATAGCTTCTCTCCAGTGTGTATTCTCATATGTCTTTTCAATGGTGGCTTCTGTGTAAAGGAGGTCCCACACACTTTACAAGAATATGGCTTCTCTCCGGTGTGCGTTCGGATATGTTGATTTAAAACCCATCTTTCTGAAAATGATCTACCACACACTTCACATGAATATGGTTTCTCTCCAGTGTGTCTTTGGATATGTCGCTTTAAATTACCTTTCTTCGAAAAGGTTCTGCTGCATTTCTCACAGGAAAATGCTTTCTCTATCTCTGCTGTCATATGGGTATTCAACTCTGACATTTTAGCAAAAAGTAGATTCAATCATGTGACAAATTAGACATAACACAAAAGATTTGAAATACTGAAAATATGAATTTGTTCTCTAAATTATATTTATATAGTTCAATTTCATTTTGATTTCTCATCAACAAAACTTATTTATCAGAAAAATGATAAGAGCTTGAATAAATGGAGTAAAATCTGATTTTCTATATGAAATTTCACACACTTTTCAATAATATGGTTGTTTTACTGTGTTACTATATGTCAGTCTCCTCTAGTTAAAAAGGTTCCATCGGTGAAAGATATATGTATATATATGGTGTGTTTCAATTGTGCACTATGCAATTGGTAACAAAGTTTTTAATAAATAATACAAATGAGAAAATTACGATTTCTTTCAATCTTCAATATCTGTTAAAACAATATTCATTTTACATCCACAATATTTTCGAATATTTCATTCTTTGATGTTTTCCATTTTCCTGGGTTTTTTGTTAGAATCACCATCGATTGAAATGTTTTAGAATGGATTTTACAGAACTGGATTATCTGTAAAAAATAAAATAAACATGCATACATACAGTTTCCAAATGTTAATAAGATTATCTGAATTTACAAATTTAGATTTCATTTTATGCAAAATTTCATTTTATTTTTTTCATAAAAATATTTTGTAGACATTTTAAATTCATTTCATCTCACTTCAAACGTCCAAAAAAGTTATTTTAGAAATCTTTCAACTAATAAAACATGATTCGTCGACTTTTACCCATTAAATTGTATATATTTTTAAGGAAATAATTTACCAATTAATGATGACTGTAAACTTCATTTTTCAAAATACAGTTCTATTACTATCTCTCATATATATGTATATATCTTTTACATAATAACATTGTAGTTCTTGCTTTTTATTCATGAACTTCAATTCTGAAGATGGATTCTCAAAACCAGATATCCTCAAAGTACATTACCTAGGGTACTTGGATTAGTTTATTTCATTTTGATCAACGCAGTACAGCATTATCACTAGCTGCTTAAACAAAAAATGAAAATAAAACCACTCCCATTCAAAACCATGTAGGGACAGATTGTATTATATAAATTTCATATGAATCTATACTATATATAATTATACATAGATTAAGCGCATTTATAAAATATATTCAAATTCAGTTCCAGGAAGAACGATTTGTACATGCCTTTTTGTTACATATTTTTATAATGATTTTTATTCAAGTTTAAAGTTAGAGCTGTTTAATTCCTGGAAAATTGGTAGCTTTCATTTGTTTTTAATTACACTGGCAACAAACAACGAAAATTTCAACATTATTTAGTCAATATTTGCGATTTCTTCCAGTAAACATAAGTCGGAAAGGTCGATCGTTTAGTGATTTTTTGTAGTTATAATTTATATAGGGACTAACAGTATTGAGGAAATACAAAATGATTAAAACAGATATTCTTTTCTTTTTTGTTTATACGATGAGACAAATGTGACATATTTTTGTGACTGGCATGATAGTTTAGACAATTCATTGAAAGTAGTTTCAATTTGCTTTTCTACAACTTACAAAAAACTCCTCTATGAATCCAAATATAAAATGAACTGAAACATAACAAATTTAAGATATCAGTGTTTTAGTCTTTGAATGGTTCAGTATCGTCGAATTCTGTGTCATCAAGTTTTGAAATGGTTTGTTCTTATAGATGAAATTGGAAGAAAGTCACAACATAACTTATAAAAAGCAAACTTTAACGGCACTAATTTTATCTCATCTTTGCTATCAAAGCAATTTTTGGATTGGGTTATCAGCTGGAAAAAATCAACTTTCACCTGTTACTTATCTTTCATTTCATGGACGATTCCAATAAACCAATATTGGTATTTCTCCAGAAAAAAATGCATGCCAATATCCTACTGTAAAATCTATTGATGTTATCTCATTGTTTTTACTTCTTATGCTTGATTTTCATTATGATCATCTTGTTAATTCGAGGAAGAATATCTTTCTGTGATGTATCCATTCTAAGTTGGATATAGTATAAGCTTGCTATTCCGGCAATGAGTGTTGAGCTGGAAAAAAACGTTGCTAAAAGGTTCATTGGAATATTTTTGCAGTTCATTATTGTTACTCTGATGCTGCTAAGACAACAGCATCGGAATTAAAAAACGATGAATACTACTGAACTGCCAAAATATTCCAGAGTAAAAATCATTGGAATTGTTTACAAAGGCCTTGTGTGTTTGAACCATTTTCCATGACATACCTTTTCAATGTAGCCTAGAAACAATCCCCTGGTCCTTTACCATGGCTGGTGGCACTAAAGTTCCATTCGAGATTAGCATCATGTTTGCTGGATAGCATATTCATTGAAGTCATTATGTATTGATTTTTAAATTGACTTACAGGACCATTTGTCACTATTTTGACAGGAGTAACAAAGAATTCCATCCGTGAAAGGTACAACTGTTGACTTATGGTAGTTATGAGTATCACTGACATGCGAGTAAGTTTTGTCTTAAAGCCAGCTGAGAGACGTGTAAAGAGTAACTTGGACTTGATTCCACTGCGCAAACTGAATTTACTTCTGTGCCCAACATGTTAAATTTTCTGCATAATCCATCTGTAACATCATCATTTTAAGCCTTTGCTTTGTCCTATTCATAACTTTCTACTTGTTTTCTTTCAACAAAACAGTGACGCAAAAATGACTTGACAACATTTGCTGAAACAGCTAAAATACAGTCCCTGATATTTCATTTTTAATGGTTCGTCTATTCACGTCTTCCCATTTAAACCACTTAGTGAATGTTTTTATGTTCATCCTCTTGTGGGATGCTGTAAGTAAAGATAAATCCACAATTTTCATGTTTGCACGCACCGTACCAATTTTAATAAACAAAGTAAACAGTTAAGTTACATGAAATATTTTTTAAACTGGAGATTTGTTATCAAACCTATTTTCTAGGCCCATTTCAATTTATTACTTGCGTGACACTTTCATTAAGGCATTTTAAAGGAAAATTCAGTTGTTCTCTTTTAATAAGCTTATTCTAGGCCTTGAAAGGAAATACTAAAAAACATATATTTGTATGATCTTAAAAAAATGTACATTTAGTCAAAATTTGTGACTCGTGTAACACTACCGGTTAAAATGTTTTTTTGGATTGAATAAATCCACAAAGATTTTTATTTGAGATTTGATGGTTGTAACATATTCAAACGACCGAGTTCGAAGTTTTCGGGGTAAATATTCTCATGCAGTTCCTGAAAACAATCTAAAGCTTTTTTAGACCATGTAATTTCTCAAAAAAGTCAAAAGCATGTGTTGCTGAAATGTTGCTTGTTTTTAAACAAATTTTGTCAGAATTTCATAGTTTAAATCCTAAAGATGTTATAATTACAACTCTGAGTGCCAAAGAATTAATCTAAGATTTTGCCTCAGTAACATTACTGTGGAATGGCTGTTATGGTACATTAAATTTGTTATATTGAAATTATTTTTTAATTATTGGATATAATACTGAAGATCAGTTCTGCATGAATCAAAACAAAACATTCATAAAACTGCACATAGACCATCTACATGCATGCATAGACATATGCATCCAGAGTTAAATCCGTATATATACACACATCTGTGTATATATATCTATAAGCATGTACATGTATACACACATACAAGTAATCACGTCCACCTATACACATACACACATTTATTTTTTCTATATATACACACATCTTTTATTATTGAGTTGATGGGAATGCTTTGTGTCCCTAAACATATATTTGTTTTTTGAAGTAAAGTGAGAAGGAGATATATAAGTAGACTTTAGTTAATTTTTATGAGTAGCATTTATATTTTCTCTTATCTATTAATAATGGAGATTATGTATCTGTCTGTCTGTCTGAAGCCGAAACTCCATCAGAGTAATATTACTATTTACTTAGTCTGCCAGTTTCTTTATATACTACTACAAAACCCGCCGTAAACACTATGTGCATTTCTCAATTTATATAATTAATTGCTTTTAAACTTCTAATCAATTAGTATTCGTAAATATACACTCATGATTGTTTTCTTCAGATTTCCACATGTATTTACGCTATTTTGCTCGCTAACAATCTTACTTATAAATTATAATTATTTCTTTTATTATTTATATTTATATATATGAAATGAGTTATGTAGTTAATCTATCGATTGCTAAACTGATTGAACAGCCAGCGTTAATTCTATTGAAACGGTTACCTCCCTCTGATTAATCAGTATGGATGCAAGACGGGCGCGTGATTTAAAATGTAAACAAAACGCTGGCATTTACCGTTTTAGTTTTACTCTGATTTTTTTATTAAAACGTTCTGAGTTTGTTTATTTTCTTAATCTTATTAGCCATTATGTTTTAAAACACAAATTTATTGAATCAAGTTGTTTAATTAAAATAATAATTGATTTAAAAATTACTATTTAAAAACCACACACACACACACATCTTCATTTTTTTACGACCTTAAGTGTGTTTAGGATTTTGGCTTAACCTTTCACGCCGTAAAGTTTTTATTTACAAACTGTTTTTATTATTCTGTGTTTAATTTATTAAAATAAAAGATGTGATTTTCTTCTCTTTTCTTCTTTTGTCAACAAAAAAATTAACACAAATTTTTTTTTTCTTTCCTTCTTTTCTTAACTAAAAATATATCTAAGTATGGGGGAAGGTAAAAAAAATTGGGGTGGGGGCAAAACATTTTTTTTTGTTTATTCTATGAATAAAAATATTTCTGTTTATGGTGGAGGGTAAAAAAAAAATTTGGGGTCGAAATTTTTTTTAATTTATTTTTAACTAAAAATATTCTTGGTCGGAAACAAAGAAAATCAATGTCTAACCAGCCAAGAAATATGACTGGGGCTCCCTCGATTTACGGGTGAGCGTTCATTTCTGACGCGGCAGCCTAGCAAAAATATGCGACCGGAGGGAGCATATATTTGCTTGTATAGATAAGAATAACAATTTCGGATATTTTGTTAATAAGATTGTGGTTTTTATTCATAATTGCCAACACCTCCTCTATGCAAAGATTTTGCCCTTTTCGGGATTGACTATTGAATGTAGTATCGAGCCTGCTTTCTCTTAAGTTCGCATTTATATAAAGATTTTCATTTCGAAAGATTAACATTAGAAAATGTTTTTGTGTGTTGATCTTCTAAATTTAATCAGGTTTTGAACTGGATCAAATATGTGTACGTATTGTTATTTGTATATATATTATAATTAATTCTTTGATTATTGTCATTTCTATTGTTTAGTACATAATTGTTATTCTTATTGATAGAATTACTAGTATTATTATCACTTCTGTTACCAGATTTTACTTAACATTTGTATACAACATTATCATGCAGTCATTATTAAAGGGTCAGCTATCTTTTCTCTAACAGTTACATGTCGTATGAGGGCATTGCTATTTTGGAATTTGTTGCTTGAACTATAATTAAATTAAATTATGTTTTGTTCTAAGTTTGGTAGAGTTTAGTAGAATATTCTTATTGTGTTCCTATTTAACCGTACTATATTTAGGTTGGTCTATAAACTCATTCTGGATTATTTTATAGAAATATTCGTTTGGACTACACAATTAGGAATATTTGTTTTTGGAATATGGTGGGTTAAACAAAATCATTGAATATCTTCTAGTTCTACTTAGCTTATTACCCGCCAATCCTCGGTTCTTCAGATTTAAATCTTTCATTAGATTCTTTGTTGGTCTGTTTGTTGCAATTACTCTGAATATCGTTATTATTGTGAGCTATTTTATTAACATTATTTTCTATTATCATGTTACGGGTCAGTATATTAGTTTTTTATATTAAGTATATTCACATCTTTCTCAAATTTGATTTTATCACTATATCCTATAACTTACATACTTCTTAATACTCCCACACATATAAGTAAAATTATAATAACTATATATGTATAATATATATATATATATATATATATATATATATATATATATATATATAGTAACTGGTTATACCCAGCGTTGCATGGGATCTTTCATTGTTTCGCTCATCATATTTTCGTACTTTTTCTTAATTACTTGCTTTAAGAATTTACATTTGAATGAAAGAATTTAAAAAATAAAATAAAATCGATTGGACATCTTACAAAATCTTGATATCTTATGCAATAAACAATTTCGCTTTCTTTATCTTGATTTTCTAAATAAATAAATGCTCCTATCCGGAGATTTTTTGTTCAAGTGTATAGAATGGTTGAAATAGTTTACCTATTTTTATCAATATTAGAATTTAACTTACTATTTTATATGATTAATCTGTTAACTTTTATAAATAATAATAAATAATAATTATAAATATTTCAACATTTGATTATTGTAGATAAATTGAGGCAAGATTTTTTTGTGGGAAGAGGGTGATTAAATAATAGTTACAATCCTCCCAAAATTGCTACATAATGAGTTAACTAATAGATAAACCATTGGAACACCTTATCTATTTTATCAATTTTTATTGAATACATCATGAACACCAGCGATTAAAACATTGACTTTAAGTTATTATTTTATGCGATTATTTTTGTACTTAAATTATTTTTCTAAGCAGGATATTTAAAAACTGGGCTTAATTTCAATATATAATGAGTATGTCTCATGAAATATTTGGTTTGAATCTAAAAGGGTTGATATGTCTTAAATCGATTACAGTTTGCGGCAGTTACATGATTAAGATCTTCTATTTCCTTTTGCACTCGTATGTAATCACACACACATAGTGATTAGAACATGGTTCAGTAAAACTCTAAAAGGGTCGATATGTCGTAAAATAGAGAAACAGTTTTTATTAAGAGAAAAAACATTGGTGTTGGATGGATTCGAACCCACAACATTAGCAGTCAACCCTGCTAAGCATTTAGTCACAAAGGATACCCATAAACAGGAGAAACAGACGTGTAAAGTTTAAGGAGAGAAGAAAGAAGAAAATAAAGAAAGGAAAAGAGAAAGAGAGAAACTGTAATAATTTTAATTTACATTTCTGAGACGGCAAATTAAGTCTATTACATTTGCAATGTATCGTGCCAAAATAAATAAAGTTACTTATATAATATTTACGATATTTAAAACTAGAAATTGCAATAAAAAACAATACCGATACGAAAAAGATGAAGGAATTATTCCCAGAATTACTAAAAACAAAATAGGCTTGAACCCAGTCCCCCAATTTTAATGTTGATCCCTACTATCAGGTCTCCTTTTCCAACATTAGAAATCTGCATTCCAACCTTCCATAGGTTGAGATCCACTTACAGGAGACAAATCCGAACCTATTCTTTCTGTGTGAAACTGGTAATAGCCCATCAGCTTCTACCAGTTATTTAATGATTAAATGCTACTCGAACATGACGTCAAAACCCGACCCTCATAATACCCATGGACATATTTGTGCCTACACACGGATGGCTTTCTATGTGGTAGAGACATACCCAAAGATCTTAAATTGCTCTATATGTGTTTCCATGTTGCACTTACAACACCATATTCATCTTTGGCCTCTATCGCCTGCACAATGACTGAGTAACTATCTTTGAGAGTATCTCTGAGAAAATTGACCATATCTTGTCTGTTCACCCTTCTGCCAGCATCCATGTCTGCGGTGACTTTAATGTCCACATTGTTGAATGGCGTGTAACTCAAATACGACCGATAATGAAGGGAGGTTTTGTCATGATGCTTCCCTTGCTTTTGATCTAACACAGATTTTTGACAAACCTATTCATGTACATGATGATGATGGACATTTTGTGAGTCTTCTTGATATTTTTCTGACAACTTGTCCTGAACAGTGCTTATCTACTGTTCTGTCTCCACTGGGATCTTCTCGTGACTAAGTTGTCTTAAGATTAAGACAAAATGATATCCCTTTCCATCACAGAGTGTATCAATACTTGATAGCTGACTGGGACAGCCTCAGAACTTTCATATCAGAAATTCCTCTGCATTCCACTTTTGAAAACCATGTATTCTGTATCATATCCGATATAACTGATTGGTTAATCGTTGGTATTGAGAGCTTCATTCATCCAAGAAATTCCAACAGAAATCAAACAGCTAGCCTTGGTACACACCAGAATGTGTGGCTACCATTGCTCACAGAAATCACTATTTCAATTGCTTTCAACAAAATAGATGCTCTGAAACCAAAGCCACCTTTTGGAACTGCTTGCAACTACTGCAAAAGTGTTAGAAAAGACATAAAAAATCCTATGCCAAATTCATTAAATCTAATGTTGCTGAGCAGAGGCTTTGTTCCCAAGAGTTTTAGCAAATAACAAACAGGGTCCTGAACAGATATATGACCTCTATTCCAGCCATCATCAATGGACCAGGAGTGATTTCATGAGCATCTGATAAAACCAAACTTTTTGCGAAAAACTTTACATCAAATTCCATGCTTGAATTTAACCTTATTAACCTTATTACGGTAAATACCTTAAGCAACATTCATATATCTGTCAGCGATGTTGCCAAACTTATCAAGAACCTAGATGCCAGCAAGGTTACTTAACATATCAAAGACCTTAGGGTTTTGCACAAAGGTTTGCTTCACAAGCTAGCTAGCTATAGAATATCTGAAAATGTCTTCTCAACCATCAAATCCTTTATCTGTTAGGTTTATAAATGCAGTGGTTAATGGACAGAAGTCTTAAGCACGTACTATCTATGGCAGTGTGCCTCATGGATCTATTTGGGGCCAAACTCTCATGATCTTCATCAATGATCTCTCAAATCACATTCTAAGTTCATTCATTGACATTTATGCAGATGACACAACCATCTATGGTAACACTTCAAAGAACATTAATGATCAAGATCTTTCTGTTGCTTTCTCTCTTCCAACCTGGAGCATGTAGTGCAATGGGGCAAAAGGTTGCTGGTTACTTTTGATACATCTAAAATCAAGCTTCTCACCTTTCACATACAATGCTCGCATTATCACTTTGCCTCAATTGTAATGAATGGCTATATCCTTGAAGAAGCCCCTGCTTTGATAAGCTTCTAAGACTAGTCTTCACTCCAGACCTAAAATGGAAGACTTACATCAAATCTGTTGCAAAGGTTGCTGGAGAATTCTACCACTCTAGAAAGTATCTCACGCCTGACGCAATCCTCTACATGTATAAGAGTCAAATAAGTCCTAATATGGAGTACTGTTGCCACATCTGAGATGGTACGGTTCAGAGCACTCTTTCCTGCCTTGACAGTGTACAAAACTGACTTCTAGTGGGGAATGTCCTCTTCTCTTCCCTACATCCTCTTTCTCACAGAAGAGAGGTTGCTAACCTTCTCTACTCTATTATTTTTAATGGGAGGTCCTCGACTGGGCTCAAATCTATGGTTCCATCCTGAACACATTTACAACAAAAACTCGTCTTCTTACAACACGAGCAAACTTTCTTTCCAAAAACTATCCGTCTGTGGAACATGACACCATATGGCTGCTTCCCAGCTGACTATAGTATGGCCGTTTTCAAGTTCAATGTTAACAAATTCTTGTTGAGCCGTCTTCTTAAATAATCAATTTCTGACCAACCATTGTTACAAACCCTAACGTGGTTGCTTAACTGTCCTCTTAACAAACTCATTACGTGAACCTTAATAAGCAGTGACTCGTTAGTACATAAACAACTGTCTTTCTCATTCTCTATCTCGCTTCAAGATGGATGCAAATCTGATAATTGTGTTAACATATTCTAATATCGAGATTGTTTCTTTCACAGTTGCCCCATACACTTCAGTGGAAATATGCCTTGTTTGGGGTAAGTAAAAATAAAAGGAAATAGATTAGCTGTACTTGCCCGGCATTTCCCGGTTATGTATTTAATTATTTACTTAATTTCTTTCCAGAAAATACTTTGTCTTAGTCGTAATTATTGTCAAATCGATGCCATCTTAAAGAGACATAACTCTATATTCGTCCATACCACTTAGTACTTACTATACTGTTGCATGTGGCGTAATCCTCCACCAGGGTCAATGCCAGCTAACCCTTTTATGATATATATATATATATATATGTGTGTGTGTGTGTGTGTGTGTGTGTGTACACACATGTACGAATACCCGGTATTGCTCTGGATTGAATGAGGGTCATACATTTTACATGTTATAATATTCAAGTTGAGGAGTGGAGCCCAAAGTTTTACTCAGCATAGATTAACATAAATTGAAATAAATTTTGATACATTTGTCTTGAACTTCCTTGAGAAACAACCAACGTTTTTCTTAAATCGACGAGGATATCTGTGCACTTTTGCTCCAATCACTGAATCCCTGATTAATATTTATATTCTTATTTTTTATATTTCTATAATTTTTACGTTATAAAAAACGTATTTTCATTTTATGGATGCCGAGTGCGAACACAGAACCCACTTTAATGTTGTAATCATTTTTATCAAAATGAAATATACTTTTCCAAGTACCCTACGTTATATAGTCTCAGAATATATACGATTATGGGAGCCTATCTCCAAAACACAAGGAGAAGAGCTTGAAGAAACAAAGACATGAAAAACAACTGAAAGAAACGAACAGACAGCAAGTACGACTTATATTTAATGAAACTTGAATAAAGTTTAATATTTTCATCACAATTATTAGAGCATTGAAAATAAACATTGGTAAACATTTATAATCACGCCCCCGCTCCTCTTTCTTCATTTTATCTCGATGTTTGGTGCGCGTATATAAAAAAATGAAGATTAGTGAGTTAAAAGAAAACAATTTTTTTCTAGAACTATATTTTACGTGTTTTTTTTTTATATTGCAACCCCGGACTTAAGGTTAGTGTTGAAACTAATCAAAGCATGTAGAAAAAAGAAAGGATTGCATTGACCGTGATTATAGACTTTTACCAAAACATTAAACAAACCTCTGATGATTTTTTTTTAAAATTCAGTCTACGAAAATAATGATAATTAAAAACAAAATGAGTTTACATTTTAGAACCATTAAAACAGCAATTTTTACGTGCACGGACATATGTTTTAAAATTCTATGAATAATTTCGTTATTGTCAGATTTGACAAGATTCGCAGTACTTACGGTAAACCGGGGTGAAATGGGCCACATTTTGGCGTCTTCTTTCTTTGAAATCTGATAACTTCCCCAAAAAATTCATATCAGTACTTTTTCTTGTTAGGCGACAGAAGTCATAGTAGGCATCGTTTAAAAAGTTTACTCAAATTAATAAAATGAACAGAATAAGTTTAGAATAGACCGAAATGTTAATTGAAAAATAAAACATCAAAATAGCAGATCCTTTTTTTGATTCAAGAAATAAAATATTAAATTTAAAAATGTTATTTTCGAGAAAGTATATCTCATTAGTATATGAAGTCATTTACTTTATAAACTGGAACAAAACAAAGAAATTGAAGGAATCAATACTTACTCTTCGTCAAATCTTGTTACGCATAAGTTGTCTGCTTTAAAGAAAGTATAAAATAACGACTATATGATTTGTAAATTTAAAATCTAAATCCTGTGGTAAATCGTCTTACAAATGATCTTGATCAAATGAAATATTTGTCAGGTGTTTCAACTTGTCTTTTTCCAACCGGTAATAATTTTGCATTATCTCCCCTTTTGTATTCGCTCTTGTATTTTGATATCTTTTCTTTATGGAAGAGGCTATATTGCCGGTCCCGGCAAAATAACGATTCCTGCGTTATTTTTCCGGTTCATGTATATTTAACTAAATTGTTAAACATACAGTGACGCCCGGCACAATAATTATTTACTAATGTAAAGGGATCGTTATTATGCCGGTTCATTATTTTTAAAAACCTAATTGTTATGGCCTTGCGAAAGAAAAGATAATTAAATAAATAAGGGCAAATATTTAAAAACAATTTGTTTTCATCATCAGTTGTGTCGGTTAAAGAAATAAAAAAAATCGACCTGCCCTATTGTGTCGGTTAAAGAAATATCTGCTTACTTTTCATAATAGAATTAATGTTGATGAATGTTCCCAACATTACTAAGTCTGCTCTCGGTTTAAGTAATTGAAATTTTCCTTAAGTTATATATAAGTTATATATAAAGAAAAAAATAAGCAAGAAATAAATGTTACCAAAGGCAACATAAATTATTATTCTACCTACCTGTATAAGTTTATTTGTTTATTTTATTATTTATTTTGATAAATAATCAAATAAACAAATAAACTTATACAGGTAGAAGAATAATTTATGTTGCCTTTGGTAACATTTACTTGTTAAAAATGTGCTTTACAAAGGAAAGATTTTAATGTAAAATTCTCATTTTCTTTCTAAAGAAAAACTTCGATAATGTTAAAATATACAGAAAATCACTGGATTTAAACAGTTTCTATTTTAAAATGTTCTTTCAATGAAATCATAAAATAAGTCGTAATTTTGAAGAGTTCACTCCTAATCGAATCAACCGGAAGTAAAAATTAATTTTATCGTTATTTTAAAATATATTGTCGCTTAATAAAGTTTTAAATTATACAAAAAATCAATCAGGCAAAGATTAATTAAAAACAAACAAAAAAAATCAATCAGGCAAAGTTTTAAATAAAAAAAAAAAAAAAAACAATCAGGAAAAGTTTTAAATTATAAATAAAATTTCGTTTGATAAAATTTTAAATAATACAAAAAAAATAATTTAAATAATAATAAAAAAAGTAATTTATAGTTAAATAAACACGAGCCGCCAAAATAACGTAAGACTCATTATTGTGCCGGGCGTCACTGTATGTTTAACAATTTAGTTAAATATACATGAACCGACAAAATAACGCAGGAATCGTTATTTTGCCGGGACCGGCAATATAGCCTATTCGTTTCTTTATTGATCGAACGAAATGTTTTAGTTCTTTGGACGAAGAAAATATAAGACAAATGAACAATCTCTATATTAATAAAAATTATATGACAACTTCTCGTGTGTCTGTATGTTTCTTGCCTCTACGTGACTTATACACTATTCTTTATTTTATTTATTATTAATCGAATACTAAGTGAAATCAAAAATACTATAGCATTAAATCAAACGAAATTTAAAAAATCCTATTTAAAAAAAATTCAATTACAAAATTAAATCCACCAGAATGCATTTCGTTTATCAGTAAACAATTCAGTCATTTTAATCCGTGGTTAACAGTTTAAAAATAATAATTACTTGTAGCAGTGCCGATTTTAGTTTGTTATGATGTTGAATGAAATTGTATCTTAGAGAAAATGCTAAGATCCGCGCTTACATTTAAAACAGGACCGGCGGGACAGTTATAAAAGTGGGGGACTCTCTTAAAAAGTGGGGCGGGGGCGGTTAAACACATGCATATATAACTTCATTATTGATGACCCTAAAGTGGGGGGGAGGCAAGTCAAAAAGTGTCCCCCCCCCCCGGTGTCGCCGTCCATGTAAAATATTATAAAAATATTAGAAAAAGAGTACAAGCAGATAAAACATGAAAGTTGAATGAAGTAAGAAAACATTGTTTAACGAATGAACACAAGATATTTATATATATACAAAATTACAAGACATTTGATCTAAGTAGGTGTTCGTTTGAAATGTTCAGTTTAGTTAGAAAAATAATAAAATGTATGCGTTTATGCCTGTAACTTATGAGTGTGTATACGCGTGCGACAGTGTACGTATTTGTGTGATGCTTTGCGTTACAACATTTAAGTGTACGAATGTATGTGTCGCCTTTTGTCAGGGTGCATAAGTGTAGAATGTGTGTGTGCGTTTGCGCATCAGTTAAGAATTGATTGGGACAGTGTGTGTGTGTCGCTTTTTGTCAGGGTGCGTAAGCATGTGTATGTGAGTTGAAAATGGATAGTAGCCTCCCAAGCCCAAAGGGGCGAGGGAGGTGGAAACGTTGTGCTTCTGTTAACCATGTGCTGCTTGTTTTCCAACTGGATTTCTTGATGTAAATCTGTGCTTAAATTGTATTTTATTGTCTCGCATGGTTTTATTTTAGCATGAAAAGGGATTTTAATCGCTGAGGTATGGCGGATGTAGTTGAAAGCATATCACATGACAACCATTTTTTTTTTTTTGCTAAATATGACTCTGGAAGCCAGTTTTTGTAAGAAAAATCTCATTTCTTTTTTAGATGTTTTTGGGGTGTGGCTTGTGTATTTTCATCCATGCTGTTGGTCAGTTAATATTTGGGGTACATGTTATTCCTATATATGTGTGATCTTTCGAAATTTGAATTAAATTTGTAAGAATTTAAACTGCCCAATGGAAAGTCACTTCTGACTTAAAGATTCTGTGCAAATTCTCATGTATTAAAAGAGTGAAAAATTCGGAAAATTTTTGTAGCAATTGTAGCAGTTACATGAGAGATCTATTTTTGTTTACATCTACATGCAATATCTTGCCTCATGTCGAATTGTAATTTGGTTGGCGTATTGATACACATGTTATTAGCGCACCACTGACATGCACACACGAAACCTACTGATTTCCGCCCACCTGGTTGGTGAGAAGAGACAAATCAGTTCCTAAGTAGATTTCATCAGAGCAAGACGTCCTATCGTGTTCTCATCTTGCACCAAAAGCGGGCAGGCGAGATGGAACTCCAGTATACCACATTCTGTTTGTGACAAAAGCCAGCCGACCTAGCAATTCTCTTCATATTCCACTGTTCCCTTTCAATAAAGTGTATTTATATTTAAGTGGTGTTTTTAATGGAAGTTGGATAAAAAAAAAGTATGCATGTAATTTATTCATGTATTTTACTTATATTCACCCCAAACATGGCACATTGACACTGGATCGTAAGTTGCTTCTGTGAATTAAGGGACAAATTAATAGAGGCATCCTAATTAGGGTGGGAAGTTGTGTAGCTAGATGCTTCTCCACATTACATTTAAATTTCTGCATGTTGGTATAGTCGAGGAAACAAAGAGTGGAGAGAGAATTCCAGGGCCCAGCATTTGGAGGAAAGAAGCTATTAGAGTAGAAAGCTTTCCTGTATCTTAGGACCTCTACAGTGAAAGGGTGGGATTTTGCTGCTTGTCAGGAGTATTTACGTTGAGGAGGCACTAGTGCAGCAAGTTCGTTGGAGAACATTGCATTGACGTAGTTGTACAGCAATGCAACATTGTGGCGATGGGACAAGGAATGGAACTTGGTAGACAGTGAGGAGCCTATTAGATTAGAAGCTCTGTTTTGGATCCTGTCTAGGAGAAAGAGAGACTAGTGGTTGGTGCACCAGCCCAGATGTGGCAACAATACCCCATGCAATGGCGAATGGTGGCTTTGTAGAGATATAGGATACTGGCAGGTGAGAGAATTTTTTTCTAGACCGGTAGAAGGAGCCTGCCTTTTTTGCAGCAGACTTGACAGTATCGTCTATGTATTTGTTTTAATTCATGTTACCTGTGAATGTTAAGCCGAGTAGTTTGAATGTTGGACTCCCAGGCAGGGTGCTGTCAGCCATGACAATCGGTTCTTAAACAGATTTCTCATAATTGTTAAAGGAAAAGAGCTTCCTCTTGGTAGCATTGAATGTAACCATCTATTTATGGCCCCATTCCACTACAGACTGAAAGTCATTTTATAAGAATTCAGCCGTTGCATTGGATATGTTTGTGTTCGGTTTAGCCACTTATCGAGAATAGAGTGTGGTGTCATCAGCAAATATACTATCTCGGACGCAATTACATCAGGGGGATCGTTTATTAAAATTATGAATAATAAAGATTCAAAGATTGACTTCTGGGGCGCACCCACATTAATGTCATGTTGTTTAGATGTACGGCCATCAACAACGACATGTATCTTTCTTTTATCTAAGTGGTATCTTATATTTAATATTCGTTCAGTAATACTGTACAAATTAATTTTAATGAGAAGACCTTCAAGCTAGATTTTATCAAAGGCTTTGGATATATCAATCACTACTGCCCTAGCTTCACCTGCCTCATCCAGTGTATAGTATATGCATTCAGAGATTAGCGTTAAGATATTTGCAGTAGAACGGGCTTGTCTAAATCCATACTGTAAGTCAGAATGTTTAGCATTTATGAGATAGTGGATTATCGAATGATTGAATAATGATTCAAAGATTTAAGCGAAGAGCAAGAGGGTACTGATATGGCGATAATTTTGCAGGTCAGTTGTTTCACCCGAATTCTGGTATCAAAGAGTAATTCTCCAGCTATGAGGGGAGCAAGATTCTGCAACTATTTGTTATAGAGTTAAGAGAGGACAGAAGCTTGCTCAGCATATCATTTTTTTTTTATTACTGTAGCAGGGATCAGATCAAACTCATATGCTTTGGAGGTGTCATGATTTTTATGATATCCAGGACATGGGATCATCAAGTGTGGTTTTAGTAGTGGAAAATTAGGAAGGGAGTAGTTTGTACCGTCCAAGATAGAGTTTAAGGCGAACCGCTGGGCAAGCAGTTCAGATTTATCCGTTGTTGTGCAAGTGACATCGTGATGGTCGGATAGTAGGAGAATTGTTGTCCATTATTCATAACACTATTATAGATTTTCCAGAAATCACGAGTTCCTAATTTCTGCGACAATGTGTTTTCTAGTATTCTTTCAGCTGCGGCTATTACACTCTTACAATGGTTTCTTGATGCTATAAATTTGTGTCTATTTTTAGCATACTTATCGCGTTTGAATTGGTGGAATGCTTGCTGTCTATACTCAATAGAAGCTACGCAGGTCGAAGTTAACCCTTGGGGAGAATGGGGTTCACTATAGAATTTCCATGTGGCGAAATATGCTTCTATGCCTGCTTTAACTTAATTTAATATGTTACCTCATTTGTGTACTGTTCAGCAGGGAGAGTAACAGTTTTACTCCATGGGGTGTCTCTGATGTAATCTCTGGTGGATTTACAATCAGCCCGTTTTTAATATCTCGTAATTTTGAGTAACGGTGCTGCGGTTTGAGGTCGGCAGTTTAGGATGACATCAACAATTGTTACAAATTGATCAGCGTGCAGTGTAAAGAATATTTCGAATAGTGGGGCTTTCTAATAAGCACGATCTGGAAGGCGAGTCTGGAAAATGACTGTTTGTGAAAGAGAATGGGAAATAGAGAAACTATGTGTGCTGTTACTAACTATGTCTGTATAGTTAAAAAAACAAACAACAAGCCAATCTCTGTGGTAGAAATCGAAATACATCGATTTGGGTGCTTGGATCTTAATAGCATGATTCTTCTAGTCTCTGATAAGACATGGTCGACTATGCTCGAAGAACGGTAGAGGAAATATAAGCAACTAACACTCTATTGTAAGATTAATCTAAAGCACATGGAGGTCAGATCATCTGATTCTAGACTATGTTCTCTAGTCAATGAGAGAGTTACGGAGATAGACTCCGTGCCCGGCATATGTTTGTCATAATATCTATGACAGAGTGGGAGGTATCCTGGCATGTCTAAACGATTGGGGGAGATAGATGAGTGAAGATTAGTTTCTCTTAGATCTAGGATACCTGGGGAGTTTGAAAGAAGGAAGGATTCTATATCATCGAGTTTAGTTCTAATCTGTCAGATATTTGTGAATGCGAGCTTCAAGGGAGAAGGAAAATTGGTTATTTTTGGGAAGGTGTCTAGTTTGAATGCATTACTTTCTGTTTGTATTAACATTATTTGTGTTTTTAGATAAAGTAGGTTGTCACAAATTGGGTGTTTATTAGAGGTCAGTAAACTCACACAAGTAAACCATTAGCCGAGTCTTTATCTATATGGTTGTGGCTTCGGAAAATTCCACTAGATTAAGTGGAGTGTCTCTTAAGTAATAAATTGCTTACTAAGCCAGTGTGGTTTCTGTCATGACCGCCAATTTTGCTGGTACTTGGTCGTGAATTTTAGACTTAAAATAAATAATAAAAAAGCTTACCTAATCCGATTGGCAACAACCACTTAGGTTGACGGTTCCACTAATACCTTTAAAAAATATCTTTTGAGCCTGAAATTTACGACCAAGTCCCCCAGAATTAGTGGCCATGAAAGAAAGCATGCTGGCTTCGTAAGTAATTTATTACTTATTATTGTAGTGCCACGTTGTGAATAGCAAGGAACCTTGCACTTAATCTAGTGGGCTTGGCTAAGTAAAAGTGATGACAACAAATGCATAGATAATAAATCTTAGAATTAGTAAACACACATGAAAATTATACAGTAATGTAGGAAAGTCAATTTTCTTGCGTTTGGTGACAGTTATTTATTGTCTATTTTTCCGCACTCCATTTCTCTTGTTAACTATACAGAACAACCGCCTATTCATTCTATAATACGTACGGCCACTTATTGTCTATGCCCAGGAACTTTTCAAAAATTCAGCTAAAATAAACTGTTTACTGTTAATTTAAAAAGCAAAATGGGGTTTTGTTTAGTTTTTCACATTGACTCCCCCCAGTTTCCTCCTCATAGTTAAAAAAAAGTACCTTTCTCGTCATTTGGTTGATGTACCAAAATAAATTGTATATCATTTGAAAGAGAACTCAATGAAGCTAAAATACGTTTCACTGCGGCAAAAATTTCGATTTGAACCAGGTTGTGTAAAGAGGAAAAGACAGTTTTACGATGAGCTTCAAGAAGGAAGGGGTGAAGTGAATTTAAAGAAGTCTCTCACAAAATTTTTTCATGCCCTGTACGGATATGAATATATTGAAATTTGCAAGTAGCAAATTCTGATGCTGACTAATTTTAAATATCCAAAGATGGCTGACCCAAAGCCATTTGATGAAGATTGGTGTCCTCATATGATGAAATATCACTGATAGGAAGACGAGACAGTGCATCTGCAGTAGAATTCTGTAAACCGGAAATAGCCGTATGTCGCTGGCGAACTGGAAAATGAAATCCAAACGCCTAACTTGCCCAGGGTAATATACTTGCATCTTAACACCTAGTGCGAACGTAAGGAGACGATGATCCGTGTAAATGGCAAATTCCCGACTTTCGAATGCGATGAATCAGCAATCTTTTTCAGCTGGCTGTCATTGAATGAAATGAATTCATCTTTTTTTTCTTATTCTCCAAAAAGTCAGTTAAAGGAGTAAGGATATCCGAGCAGTGCAGGATATATCGTTTTTAGTAGTTTATTAGTTGACGAAGAGAAGTTGGTGACCAAAAGTCTTGCAGAGCTTGAACTTTTTATGAAGGTGTGAAATTCCCTCTGAGCTAATCATATGACCACAAAAAGACAATACTTGTATCACAAGTGGTTAACAATGCAGACTGAGGGCTTGGGTGTGCCGGGTTTGAATCCAATTCATTCCACAGAAACACCTTCATCAAAACCCACACCTGACCTTGTGTCTACCCTTCTGGGGAGGAGGTAAATAAAATACTTGTATCACCAAAACTACATTTAACAGAGTTTTTTTTTCTGATATGATAATGCCGCAAATGTTCAAAAAGAAAACGAAGATGTAATAAATGATCTTCCAGCGAATTGCTAGATACTACAATATCGTTGATATAGGTTGATACGAAATCTAAGCCACATACTACTTCGTTTATGGAACAGCAGTCTTTTGAATATCAGCATCGGAATTAGGTGGCAAGCCTTTACCAGATCAAATTGGAAAATATTTTACTACCGGGCAAAGATGAAGCGAACTCCTTGATATGAAGGATAGGATAGCGATTATTATATCCACATATTTTGCCCCATAAAGCATGAAAAGAAGAGTGGGGGACTTGTTGGCACATGTTCTCCTACAATAAAAAAAACTATGGTGTAATTCGCCAAGAAGCAAACACACATTACCGGATGTGGTCTAGACAGTTAGACACTAGTGCCGAGAGATCAGCCCACGCAGTTTGTGGAGGGGCGGAATTAGGGCAACCAATCAAATTGGAAGAAAGCCTGTTGCTAGGCGAACGAAAAGCAAAGGGAAACACAAGGAGTTGGTTTGTGGCAGTGGTGGGGTCAAGACGTGTTGGGATTTGCTGTGCGCGGCGCAGAAATATCGCAAACAATATATCCCCGCATATAGAGACGGATTTCGGCAGTTATGGAGACTTGACGTGTCTAGATTTGAAACTCACACAGCAGTCAAATCAAAAACAATATATCCCCGCACATGGAGAGGGATTTCGACATCAGTGGAGACAAGGACGGATTTCGGCAGTGGTAGAAGGAAGACGAGTCAAAATTTGTTGCCCACAACGCAGACAAATCGAAAAACAATTCCAACGGTTCAGGAAAGATTATGTTTCCAAAATGTGCTGCCTACCAAGCAGAAATCGAAATATTATATCCCCGCATACAAAATAAAAACAAAAAACAAAAAAGGGGATTCACAAGGAAAACCCCAATCCTACAAAGTTGACCAAATAGACGAAGTCAACAGTTTCCTTTCTGGATAGATTACATATAATTATGTATCTCGCCACTAAAAACTATCCGCAAGGACGGACATTAGAATCTAAAATTCTGTGATAATATCCTTCATATAACCGGCAACTCCACACCAAAAACTATCCTCAAAAGACGAGACAGTTAAATTTCAGGAGTAGAGAAGTGAAGTTGTGTGAAGATTTTGTGACCACCCAGCACTTCAAATCGAGACGATATATTCCCGCATACAAGGAAGAGTGGAATTCAATTTTTGCCGGCTGAAAAAAATACAGCGAGTATCTTACTGCTGTCTATCAGACATGTTAAAGAAAAAACAATCTGACAAAGTTTATGAGATTACCAAAGCTGGCCACATTAACAAAACTATCCGCGAAAGGACGGACTTCAGGATCTAAAATCCTATAATAATATCCTTCATCAGCCGACAACTGAACACTAAAAATACCCGAGAAAAAACGAACTTCAGGATCTAAAATCCTGTGAAAATATCTTCCACTCAGCGTGTCAACTAACACACACAAAAAACTCTATAAAAAGGTTTGTGCCCTATGAAAACACACAAGAAAGAAAACAAATTACATATTTTTAATTTGTCCTAATTTGAACTTTCATTATTTGCCAAATTTTATAACTCCTGACGGATCAACCATTCTCGGTCTTAACTAAACCAGCCCCATATCAAAAACACCCTAGAACGGACCAGAACTTTTATTTCGTCTTTTTCGAATTAATAAACACTTGTTATATTTACATAATCTCGCCTTTTGTTAATTTTTACAAGTGTCTTATTTTATGTTCATAAACTATGATTCAAATGTGTCTCGTTCTTTTCTTTCCCATGATTACCTACTTCTCTCCCTTTAATCGTTTTAATGAAACCCGCCCAAAAAACAATAGAATTAAATAAAAGTCGTTTTTACTACCGCGAGTCTAACATGTGACTCGCAGGCCCGATTAAAACGTAAAGAATAAGAGACACGTGGTGTGAGAGGCGCGGGGGTTTCCCACCTAACACATTAATTAAAATTTGTGGCTACTTTACACCTTTATAACATTGGTGTCATGGTATCGTGTTCAACTGACAAAAATCTCCAAATCGCTGTGAAACCATATGCAAACGAAATGCCCAAATGCTAGAGAGGCGAATAATACCTAGCTTGAGCATATAGTTAAATTCACGCCTCACCGCTTTCAACTTCTCTGACTGAGGCATGTAAAAACAGGGTCAGCAGTAGTCTCAATGGTATGTACTGTAGAATGAGCTTGTTTATTTCAAAATTCAAATTGGCTAATTCCAAAAAAGAATTTAGCAACAAATGATAACGGTCTTCGAGTAGAAGCTATAAAGAATACAAGACTAGCTAGTTGGCTACAATTTTTCCTACCACGTAATGATAGCTTAGTGTTAGAATCTATCAGTTTGCTTCTATGCATATCTACAGGGAAGTTAAAGTGGTGGAGAAAGTCAGCAACTAAGCTAGGTTTTGGGGATATCTTCGACTATGAAGATCAACGTTAAATCTCTCCGTAGTTGCAAGTCCCACGATCGAGCAACCTGGCCAAACGTGGGTATAGGAGAGCGTTTTACAGCATGGAGTACAACATTTGAGACAGGTTTTTCTTTACAAAAAACTTTAGGGGCCAAATGTTACATGTAGCGCCTGTATCAACTAGTAAGTGGTACTGATAAAAAAAATCTTTTACATATAAGGAATAATTAGTCGATAGATTTCGAGCTGGAGATGACATGTTCACGTCTGTCAACTATCGTTCCCCTGCTTTTGTGAAATTAAAACACTAAGATTGTTACAATAGGAGGATCTTCTATCGTAACGGTTGTGGTAAAAATAAAAAGTATGTCTCTGAAAAGGGGATAGCGACTTTAAAATCTCTACTTTCCTCATTATTTTCTTAATTGATTTCAATATATCTAACTATTTGGAAACGACAGGAAAGAAATCAGCCACAGTACAAGAAATTGCCATTGTAAAACCGTTCACAGCAGGGCGACAAGGAAGAAATGTGAAAGTTAATACCAAAGATAAAAAAGTACAGAATAAAAAATGTCTATAATGTTCATAAGATAAAATTATGAAAGTTAATAATACAAAATATATATCTAAACTTTCATCAGAAAAAATTTCTGATAATCAATGTATGGAAAACGTTTTCAAAAATGCATAGTGATGCTTAGAAAGGTCAAATGGTAATAGAAAAGGCTAAATTGAGTTGCAAAGTCATTTTATTGTGGGCGGATGTTAGGTAAAAAACGAATTGTCTCAACATGGCTGCCTCTCCTTAAAAGAAACTGTCTCGTTAGGCGTAAAAAGTTCTGAGTCGCCATCGCTAGGATCGAACTGCTGCTCACATTTGTGTGGAGCAAATGAAATTTCAATAAATGACGTTTGAACAAGATAAAGATTTTATCGAGGAAAAACAAAGAAGAATTTCCTTACAAGTGGAAAAATGAGGAAATGAATCTGGGAATTATTAGTAAAATATTGCGCCTTCCATTCTTTTTGACAACATTCCTAAGAAAAAATAAAGCAACAACTTGGCGAGACAAGTACATTTCGAATGAAAATAAAGCAACATGAAAAGCTACTTATGTGACTAATGATGAACAGAACATAAGAAAATATTGGACCGCTAAATCATTCAATAACAGATGGCACAAAAACCAGAATATACACACGGCAACACAAAATAGAAGTGACTCCAGCAAGGATATTTATGTTCATTCAATTGACAAATTAGCTTCAAATGTCACAGAGGCATATGCTACATTAAAAATTGGCAACAAGAGTAAACAAATAGATATCCAAGCAAAAGTAGATACAGGAGCTATGAGCAACCTTCTACCCAAAAGTACATTAAAAAAAACTAAATGGGTGTCTCTTAAAAGACTGATGTGCGACTATTTGATTTCAGAGGATCAACAATTGAACAAGAAGGGACATGTTGGCAAGGAGTAACGTTTCGTGACAGATCTGTAGGCACAAAATTATAAATTCCAAGGAACCAATATTGTTAAGGTTCCAAACATCATGAGAGATGGGGCTAGTAACTTTAAACTCATCAACAGTCTGGCACTCCCGCCACAGATGAACCTTTAGTACAAACCCTAACCAAAAATCGAGATCTCTTCATGTTAGGAAACCAATTCCAGTGCCAAAATCGAGTCTGAAAACAAGGGACAACATAATTTGGGAATTTCCCGAGATATTTGATTTCATTGGCTCTTTGCCTGGTGAATACACCATTCATGTAAACCTGACAGTTGTGTACTCACCGCAATGAATACTAATAGCAGAGCTGGACTCCCTGGCAAACCAAGGCATCATATCTCCAGTGACAGAACCCACACAATGAGTTAATTCAGCCGAAACCCATCCATCCGATGCCCCCACTCTATCTCATTGGCAGCCGTTATAAAAAATATGAAGGCAATATTCGAGAAAAGTGGCATACCAAAGATCCTCTACATGGACAATGGTCTACAATCTGGAAGTAGAGAATTTGCAGACTCCTCTATAAGGTATACTTTTCTGCACACATGTTCACCACATTGCCTGTAGTCTAACAGCTTTGTTGAGAGGATTGTAGGAGTATGTAAAAGAATACTGCTAAAGGCACATGAAACTGGACATAGCAATGATGTCGTATAGAATGACACCACTGTAGCTAGCCTTAAGTCTTCAGTAGAAATGTGCAATGGAAGACGTATATAGACATCGCTCGTATCGAAACAGCAGTTTGGTGATGAACAAACCAGACTGGTGATACAATATAAAGACAAATTAAGGCAATGCTATGATAAACCAAAAGGTCGACAACATCCACCTTTACATGCTGATCAAAAGGTCTATGTGCAGTATGAAAAAAAACAAAGCTATGGGAACCTGGAACGATCCAACATTCTGCTACTGAACCAAGATCATACATGGTAGAGTCTTCACATGGTAGCATTCACCAACAGAATAGACAATTCCAGACCAGCTAGAAATGGTCCAGCACCCAAGGTCACACAAGACTAACTACATATAGATGAGGAAAACACACCACACCCTAGAAGTGTTCATCCTTCCTCATCTTACTGCAGAGACCAGAGCAGTTCATCAACAGGCCCCAACCAGGTAATAATGGCTGTAGCATGAACACCACACAGGCTGGCAAAACAACCAACCACTGAATCACACGCCAGTCTGGAGCGATTTCCATTAAAGAAAGAGTGAAGTTGCCGCCATGCATCGCCACTGTTAGATCTGTTGATAAAAAAAAAGTCATAAAAGAATTCACCCCGTCGTATGACCCCAGTTGTAAGAAGAAAACCTGTGATAGAGGCAGTTTAAGTGTCTCCCATTTACTCACAAACACTATCATCTTCTAGGGACCTAAAATCAACAAAATTCCATCACAAAAGGCCAACCACACCCAGAACCGGATTAAATGTCTGGAAAAAACCTATAAGATTTCCAAAAGTAACCCCCGTCCCACAAAATTTATTTCCCAGTTGCAGATAGAATAATGAAAAGGCTGCTTGAATCGGACGGGAAATTTGTCCTAGCATTAACTGGGGGTGGAGGGAAGAGGTAACCAACTAAACTGGCTAAGACCAAGAAAAGTATTTAACTTTTCTTGACAATTAAACTTTTAATGACAATTAAAAAAAAACTGTCGAAAAACTAATGACAATTGAAATGACTATAAAAAAGGGGACAATTAAGAAAAAAACATAAAATAAAATTTTTCAGGAGAGAAAAGGAGAGAATTAATATATAAAAAAATGAAATTAATACAAATTTTAAATGACTATTACAAAAAAAAAAGAATGGGAAGGAGAATAAAAATAATCTTCCTTTTCAAGAGAGAGTAAAAATATAAAAAGAATAAATTCAAAAGTTAAAAATGACAATTACTTATAAGAAAATGAGAACTGCACGGATCGTATCGTTGTGTCAGGAAGACGTTATCACGTTTGTTAATTTGAGCAAACGTCACAAAAAGGGGGGAACTATTGTTACAACGATTGAGAAGCTGGTATTCCCCCACATTTTACAGCCCTTTTACCAGACTTAACATTGCCCTTTTGTCACCACAGGTTTTTACAAGGTGTTTATGAAATCGAGGGTGCATAGTGCATGAATCAATCAAGTGTCACAGGGGCTTGTAAACTGAAAACATTGTTGACTTTATTTTCTGTCTCTTTCTCTTGCTGGTATATAGCGAGTGATATATACTTTCAGTTTCGTGTTTGCCTTCATGACAATTGTGCCACGCATGGCCCAGCTCACCAAACTTTTTGGGTAAATATTTTCTTTGGCATCAATAAAATATATTTTTCTATATATAAAGTAATGTGTTGTTCGCTTATTACAAACCTTGATTTCCAGAAGCCGATGGTCCCAGCAGATGATTAATTCTCAGAAGAGAATTAATGAAGCCAGTTCAATGACGTTGCCCTGCAAACCGACGAAGTACCTGTCTAGGCAAACAAATTGGTATAAAACTCTTATGTAACAATCGTTTAGTCCAAAGAGCTAGTGGATACCATGCCAAGACAAAAGAGCCCTTCCAGAAAAGTCCTCACAGTGCGAATCACCGAGTTCACACTCCTCTGGAAAGTGATAGTACCACAACTGGATCGAGGAAGCTTTTTGAGTGCGGTTCAGGACTCTCTGCAATTCGCCCCTTGGCTTACAAGGACTGTCGACCTAATGGTTGAGAATGAGATCAGGAAAGGCACTATCGACCAATGGATTCCACGCAGATTCCTCTGTCAATGTTGGACTCACGAAAGACGGTCTCTCAGCATTTCACTGACACATGAAGTCAGGCATCCCCAAGCGTCCCTCACATGGACGTTGAATACAGACCTGTCTGCAAACCCAGTGCCTTTTCCAGTCCCAGAGAAGCGATGATACATGCCAGAGGACCTTTAGGCAGTTTGTAGGTAGGGGAAGTATGGCCAATAGGTAAAGGATAAGAGGAAAGACGTAAGTGGCACACACTTCAGCTCTACCCTTTAAGGAGAGTTTACTTCAAAGCCAAGTGTTAACCGACCTTTGATTGTACCTCAAACTGATTCTTCTCGAGCTGGAGACCCAGTCCAAACAACACACTGAGGATTCGAACCAGGCCATCTGTCCAGAAGAAAAGTTAAAAGGGTGGTGTCACTGCTCCAGGCATGCAACTGCAAGCCTATGGACTTGCTGCGGTTGATTTGGACCTCTGTGATCGTTTCGTAACATGTAAATGCCTTGGCATTTTCTCGATGTCTCAGAAGTACAATACAAAGACGGTGATGTCATCAGCAAACTTGGAAACCCTGGCTCGTGTCCCACCAGGCAAAGCATATACTACACTTTTATCTCAGCCATAAAGTCAAGGAACTAGAAAAATAATGTCTTTATGACAGCCTAGCAAAAATATATGACTAGAGGGAGCATGTGTTTGCTAGGCTGGGAAGATCATATCATGGTGAACGAACATATACTACCCTGACCTCAAAGGAGGTAATGAGTGAGAGAATATCATGACTAAAAAACACCCCCCCCAAAAAAAAAGGAGATATCATGACAATAGAATAGATAGTACACTACTCTTCCCTAAAAAACAGAAGGTAGTCCCTGAGAAGATAGTTTCATAACAACAGAATAGACAAGATTGTAATATCTGGAAGGATTAGCCCCACCTTCTGAAAAAGAGGAGGTAATTCTCTGGGAGGACGGTATTATGACAACAGAACTGATACTACACTACCAACCTCTCTTAAAAAATAATATAACAATAGATAAAAATCAGAGTTATGTTCATTTGTTTAAAAATGCCTAGTCATATAGACATTATATATTATAGTTCCTTGTTTTTTGGCTAAGATCAAAGTATAGTATCTGTTCTCAGCATCCCAGCAACATCAGATGTAACAAAGACTTAATAAACTGAAATGAAACGTATTTGGTTCACTACTCAGAGTTGAAAGAATGCTCTACCACTGAGTTCAAACGGGATGCCAAATTATTCTTCCTGTTCTTTTTACCAACAACAGTCCAACATGCATTTGAACAACACAGCATTCACAGTCAAAAATTGAATTCTTTTTTCTTTTTCTCTATCTCAGCACTCGACGTAGTCACAACGTCAACCTTTCTCCACCGCTCCTCGGAATAAAGTGTCTGCTCTTTTCATGACAACGAGAATTATCCCATGCAAAACAAGGCTCACTTGCATACATAAACTCTTGTCGCATGACAAAAGTTACAAGTTTCCATTTTGTAACAGGAACACTGAGTTCAATCCCCGATGGACAATACATGGTGCAACCCTCACTCGTTTTCCCTGTGGACTTGCATGATGACTGCTACATCAGACGTTTTACTATCGACACAAATATTGTGTATATATACGAAAATATAAAAATGCAAATTACAAGTATATATTACAGAATATTAATTTATTAGAAACTGTTCAAAAAATAAATATGCAAATTAGTAATACCGAAAGATGTTTGTGGGTCTTTACAGATTACTATATATATATACTGTATTTCAAATTTTATATTGTATCATATAATTATATAAGCATAAACTCTTTTGATGTTGGTATAGTTAGCATAGGTGGAAAAATCATACATATATATCTTTGATTTCTTGATAACTTTAAGAATTTCTCATAGGGCCTGCAAAAACTCCTATGAGAATGAAATAGTTTGTCTTCATATATTTCTGTAAACTTTGACCTTACTGAAAAAGACTTTTACAAACTTAACAGAAACATGGCTTCTTTCCACTGTATCAACATATATTATACCTCTAGATTGTGTAAAGTGAAAAAGAACACCCAACTAAAATTTTCTCTGGAAAAAACTAACCACAAATTTTTAAAAATGGATTTTTTCTCTCAGTATTTATATACGCAAGTTTATAGCAGATTCTCTTTAAACTGATGTGCCCCATACCTCAGAGGAAAATGAGATCTATTAAATGTGTATTTGTATGAGCTAAGTGAACTGAAATTTTCTCAAAAACGATTTTTCACATACTTTACAAGAAAATGGCTTCTGTCCATATAAATTCTCATATTTTGTTCTCAGTAATTTTTGTTTAAAAATTATTTTCACCATATTTCACAAGAATGTGGCTTATCTCTTTTTTCAATTTTCTTTTCATTTTTGCTGAAGATAGAGGCATCATACTGAATGCTAGACATTTACCCGTTATTTCAGAAACTCCAACCAGAGATCTTTCTTAGGATTCTAACTGTTCCTTTAAGCACAAGTGTCTCTTGCACTTGGTTTACCGGGTATATTCGCCAGGTAGTTTTTAAAATTCTGTTTTATGAGCCCGGTAGCTCCTATGATTATTGGAATGATGGAGATCTTAAGATTCCAATTTATTTTCATGTCATACATAACACCTTGGTATTTAGTTATCTTCATCTCAGCAGTTTAATTCAGCATCACAGACTTCAACTAGGGTAGCTACTCTCTCTCCTTTTCGCTTGCTCCATATCATTATGCATGTCAAGTTTTATAGCTCCGTTTTCTAGGCATGTAGCTATAGTAATGGTGCATGATGGATGACTTATTTCCAACAATTTTCTGATATACGTTCCAAGGACCTGCTGCTACACTGGGTATTCAATTTTCTGCAGATGGAGTGGAGATATTTACACTGTTGTGTTGCAGAATATTACAACTGGATGTATGGTTGCTCAAACTCTCTATTTATGTGTGGCAAACCCTGCACATGTCGTTTCCGAGACTACTCATCTTCTTAAAAGCCTTGGTCTTGTGCAGTCATTACCATCCTCTCCTGATCATAGTGGAGTGATTCTCTTTTGAGCCAGTCTACAGGACATTCTTCATTTATATATTTCTGGGATAGTTTTTCCAGAAAATATTTGGCACGTTGTTTGTTCGCCCATTCTTCCAGTTTTCTACTATGAAAGGTATTGGTGTATTTCTGACGACTCTTTAAGGCTACTTCCATGGAATGCTCTTAGTGTTTCTGTTTCATTTGTGAGACAATTTTGTTCAAAATGTGTAGTCAGATTTTCATGGAGATTACTTTAATAGTTCTTGTTACTGGATGTTGATGTACAATCATAAGGCTTGGGTTCCAGGAGCTCATCAGATATTGGCCAGTGTTCACTATAGTGGCTCGATGTTGATGGTAATTTTCTGAGAGACCCATACTTCCTGATTCTTTGGTCAGATACAGCCTTGGTAGACACTGGTTTCTGTACATTATTCTGTACAACGTCCAAATTTTTCCTTTTTTTGTGTTTAGTCTGTTAATGTCGTTTTGTGGCTAGTTTATAATGTTGAATCTGTATGTTATCACTGACATTGCAAGTGTGTTAATTCTTTTTGTAAGCTATGTTTTCCAGATTTTTCTTACATGGAATACATATTTTCTGCCAATTTTTCTCTCATCTTTGCATGTTTAATCAAACCATTTCATCAATGCCAAAGACATTTGTATTGTTTTAGTTCTTGTAGGTCTTTGATGTTAGTATCTTCATCAATCTATATGTTTTCCATGTGGATCACTTGTCACATTTGTCAAGTCCAAACCTCATTCTAATATCTTTGAAGAAAGTGCAAGAGTTGACTCAAGAAATTGTCTAATCTGGCATACAGCATAACATCATCCATGAAGAGCAGGCAGTTGACACTTTTGTTTGGGTCTTGTTGGTGACCCTAGCTAAGGTTTTAGCACTCTAGCATTTATTCCGTAGCTTACTTAGAGTATCTATCACAAGCCAAAAGATTAGATGAGATAGGCTGTCTCTTTTGATCTTGACATCAGATTGGTATTGTTCCATTGGTGTAGCTTAAATACCTGGTTGTCTGTCACATCTTTATATGAGCAGTGATGGTTTTATTTATTACCGGGCGAATTTTGTATAATTCAAGGAACCGTAGTAGCCATGTGTGGGGTACACTATCTTCAGTGTATATTCCTATGTGGATTTTCATGTGTGTCTTCAGTGAAAAAGTCCCACAGACAACATGAATATAGCTTCTCACTTATTGTCAGAGATTCACCCAATATTTCAGAGACTTCAACCTAGAGATTATTTTAGGATTTTTACAGTCCTTTTCAGTTGGTTCTCATGATTATTCAAAGACGACTTTACAGGTATATGGCTTCTCTCTTTTTTATTATTTAAGTTTACTTATAAGATATCTAAAGGCTCCCTCCTGGGATTAACACTTGGTTTCGTTATAACGTATATTTATATTTGAGGGCTCATTTAAGTATAGATGTTGTCAGTTTTAAGGCTGCTATCTGTACTTCACTATAGCTTGGTCTTCCAGAGATTTTGTATATTTCTTTAGGATTTTTTTAAAAGCATTTGATATATTCTTCCTTCATCTTCTCATGCTCAAGGATTTCATTCTCTTCTACTCCCAAGTATTTATAGATGCATCCACTCATAGGTCTTCAATAGAGCCGATGTTTACATTAAGATGATCTGATGCTGTCTTTCCCCTTTCTTTATTGTGCTCATTTGTCGAATCCAAACTCCATGCAGATGTACTCTGTATTATTTACAATTTCTATCAGAAAGACTAGTTGTTTTACAGATTCAGCATAGTTTGAGATAGTCTATTAAGAATAGATTCTTGACTATTATTTCCTACCTTTTTTCTGCTCCTGCTAAAGTTGTATCCAGCATTGTATTGAGTACCTTACTCAGTGAATCCATTGTGAAACAGAAAAGAAGGGTGACAAACTGTTTCCATGGAAGTATTTTTCCTTCCATGCAATATAGCATGATTGATGTTTGCCATATGGTCATTTGCCTCTGGAAGAATGATATAATATTTTCATGGATATTATACATTTCAAACATCAAAATATCCAGGAGTGGGGTTAGGTCATTGACAAGTTTTTTTGTCTCTTTTTGCAGTCCTCAAAATGGTTCAGTTGACAAGTTGGTCTTTTGTGGCAAGTCTTTTTCTGCTTATTTTCAAGATAGTCTTCAGATGTTCATATGTTGCATCAGCATCTATTCTTGTTAGTAATTTGTATGTTGTAAGGCAATAGATAGTTCTGTGGATTTCTCCACTTTTATGAACAAGGGGCATATTGCCTACAGTAAGCCACTCAGGTAGGTCTTCATCAGCCGATAATTCTATTGAATACATTGGTATAGTGATGATGAAAAGCTGTAGTTTTTTCAGCCAGAAATTTGGAATGTTGTAAATTCCTGGAGCTTTGAAATTACTTTACTGGGCTACTGTCCTGCAGACAACTTCTGTGGTAATTTTCAGGTGTAGCATCGTTGCTTTATTCTTACTGTCATCTTTGATGGTGCTTATCCACTTTTTTTCAGGATGTTGTTTTGGGGTCTTCATAGAGTAACCATCAGAAGGTTTCCACTTCTTGAGTTTGTGGAGAGCCCACCTTTATTTCATCTCTAATGAGGATCCTCTGGGTTTTTTAGGGAATACTCTGTTTTCAGTTTGTACACCTCTTTTCTCAGTTTTTGACCTGGGCTTTTATGAGAGAAAAGTAGATATCCGTGCAATTTTTTTTTACAGTTTCTCTATCTTCTATTGAGGTTTTCTTTGCTTTTTCTTCAAAGTTCACTCTTCTTTTTCTCTATTTGTGTTGGGTGATGGGTTTAACTGCACCCATAAGTTGCAGTTTATTTCACTCATGGGGTATTATTTGGGACGATCCATGCGAGGGTATCATTGACTTTTGTAATAAGAGTCTTGAAGGCTTTACTAATCACTTTTCCCAAGTCTATGTCGATCACCAATAGACAGACCTCTTGCCATTTATAGTGTTTGTCACCTCTTTTATCTAACGTTACTTTTCAGGTGGCACATTCTGTCAGCTCTCTTGTTCAGGGTTAAATGGTTGGTCTTGTTAAAACACCCTCAGGGAGATGTTACGTTTTTTAGTGGAGCCTCGTATCGAAAATGTCTCCACTTTGTCATTGGTAGGCATCTCAGGCTTGGGCTCAGTGGTACTCTGACAGGTAGCTGAGTCAGTGAGGATCCTGGTGCAGCGTCCTTGGATTGGGCCTCACAGCTCTTTGGCACATGGAGGGGGTTGCTGATTAGGCAAATGTTGTCTTCCACCATCCCATGGATATCCAATTTAATTTTGGAAATTTGATCTATAAAGGCTTGGTTTTTCAGGAAATTTAACTTTCCGCTTCACAATGTCCTTCTTGCAGTGTTATTTGAAAATGTTCACCAAGAGCTTTTACTTTGTATCTATCACAACATTTGTGTTATTTTGATGTTGATAACTTTGATACAATCGAACGTTGCTTGTTGTTTGATTTGTTTTTCCTGTGTATTTGAGCTTCGAATAGTGTTTCCTTTCTTCATTGAATAAGTGAAGCAGTAGAGAATAATTTTCTTCTCCTCAATGGACGACTTAACTCAATTATAATTTCTTTATTCTTGTGGTATTTGGTTTTGTGGGTTTGGTGGAGTGTCCAGCTTAATGTTGTTACTTGTGATAGTATCACATGGAAAGGTGGACCATATTTTTCTAATATTATCCAGTGCATAGCCATGCTGAGATCTTTTTATTTATGGCGACATTCTGCCAGTTTGTAGATTTCAGATTTATTTTCAAACCCTTTCTCTCTTTTTTCAATTTACTTATCTTTTCGTTAGTGTATAGTAGTCATTCAATTTCTTTCAGTGGTTATGCATTTATGATTATTGAAGGCCTACAAAGTTTACAAAAATACGGTTTCATTCCTTTTAATATTCTTTTTGCTGAGAATGGGCCATCCTACCATATGCCAGATATTCACCTGCTATTTCAGAGACCCTAATCAAAATTGGGGGGGGAATGATTCTGACCGTCCTTTTACACACAACTTCTATTGCAATTTAATCCCTGGCTTCTCTCCAATGTGCATTTTCATGTGATTTATCAAAAATGACTTCATTGTAAAAGAAGTCCTACACACTTTACAAGAATATTTACTCTCTCTAGTATGTATTCTTTTATGAGTATTCAAGGACGAATTCTGTGTAAAGGAAGTCCCACACAGTTCACAAGAATATGGCCTCTCCCCGGTGTGTATTCTCATATGACTATTCAAAGATGACTTTACTGTAAAGGAAGTGCCACACACTTCACATGAATATGGTTTCTCTCCAGTGTGTATTCTCATATGATTATTCAAATTCGACTTCACTGTAAAACAAATGCCACATACTTCACAAGAATATGGCTTCTCTCCAGTGTGTATTCTCATATGATACTTTAAGGAAGACTTCATTGTGAAGGAAGTCCCACATACCTCACAAGAATATGGCTTCTCTCCAGTGTGTATTCTCATATGATTATTCAAAGACGATTTTATTGTGAAAGAAATCCCACACACTTCACAATATGTCTTCTCTCCAGTATGTGTTCTCATATGTATTTTCAAGAGCGACTTCCCTGTAAAAGTAGTTCCACATACTTCACAAGAATATGGTTTCTCTCCAGTGTGTATTCTTTTATGATATTTCAAGTTTGACTTCTTTGCAAAGGAAGTGCCACACACGTCACAAGAATATGGTCTCTCTCCAGTGTGTGTTCGCATATGATTATTCAAGGACGACTTCTTTGTCAACGAAACCCCACATACTTCACAAGAATATGGCTTCTCTCCAGTGTGTGTTCTCATATGATAATTCAACGACGATTTCTGTGCAAAGGAAGTCCCACACACTTTACAATAATATGGCTTCTCTCCAGTGTGTATTCTGATATGATTTTTTAAGTGAGACGTCTGGTTAAAAGAAGTCCCACACACTTCACATGAATATGGTTTTCCAGTATCTTTTTTATTTTTTTTATTTAATTCACCGTTCTCCAAAAACCTTCTGCTACATATCCCAAAAGAAAATGATTTATCAATAAGTACTTCCATACGATACTTCAAATTCGTTGTTTGAACAGAATGTCGATTTTCTCCATTGTAAAAAATCGACTTCTCACACAAAAATAGACTTTATATATTTGGGTAAATATAAATTCATTAGAAAATGATCACACTATCAAAGAATACAACTTTTCTCTTAATTGTGTTTATATATGTTCATTTCATTTATTTTATTCAGTAACAAACCTATCATTTATTTCTCTGGAAAATAATTGCCTCAATATCTTGCATCCGATCTTATTTTTTGTATAGAAGTCACACATATCTACACTATATGGTTTTTCTTCACTGTTAATTTTCATATTGCACTCCATAAGTATTGCATAATATTCAAAGTATTCCATAGTCAAAAGATATTTATATACGGTATGTGGCAGGGGTGCAATATAACTTTGTTAAAAAGCCATAAAATGCATTTCTGTTTGTACGTTCATACATGCACTTTTTACAGATAAGTAAATCATGATTACTTTGAGGGTTTTCAAATATTTTTCAAATCGAATTAAATCCAGAAGTTTCCTAATTTTTCAGTCTGCATTTAAAAAACGTATTTTTCAAACTGGATTATCTGCAAACACAAGAGAAAATAAAATTACTTTATTATATTCAGTTGCAAAAAGTTAATAAGATTATCACAAATTGATTTTATTTTTAGGAAATATTTTGTAGACATTTGTAATTAATTTTATCTCCTTTAGATGTTCAAAAAATATATATTTAAAAAAATTTTCAGACTTATAAAAATTGTTTTGTCTACTTTTAGCAATGACATTATATATTTTATTTTATTTATAATAAATAATTTATCAATGAATAAATTTTGAATATTTTATTTTTCAAAATGCTTTTATTACTCTTTGCCATACATGTACATATGTATATATCTTCTGAAAAATAAAGTTGTAGCTCCTGTATCTTTACAAACTCATTCAAGGTTGTGGAGATAGACACAAATAACCATATATATTCTTTGAATAAGTATATTTTATTTCAATCAAAGACACTACTGTGGGGTTTGAATTGAAAATTAAATAAATTAAATAAAACATAAGAAAAAACATTAATAACGAGTTCTTGGATCAGGTATCCTAATTGATTCTTGAGAAAACCCAGGTTTGCCTCAAGGCAAATGTATTGTAATTTATTTCAATTAATGTTATTGTAGTTACATCCCCTTTCATTCAATCAATGCTGAGTATATCTTTAGGGCACTACCAAATATTCAATATTATAATGTAAAAATAAGAATACCTTGTCTCTTTCCATTATATATATATAGGTAGGTAAGAAATAAATACAGGCTGTGCAATTATGGTAACTATACAAGTACATAATTATGAGTAAAACAACTATAGACACAAATCTGTCTAATGTTAACTTCCTTGAAATAAATCTGGCAAACACTACAATAAAGCAAATGTTAAGATAAGATACATTAACATAGAATCATTATGCAAAAGCGAGTTCGAAGAATAGATTTCTACATAGCTACTCAACTTTCCAAAGGTAAGCAGTTTGGTGCCATGTGAAATCCATTGTTTACTAGATCAAGATTACACTCAACACATATAACCTTACAATTAATATATGTCAGACTGACAAAAGAGAACTTGAAGCAGTTATTTTATGCACACGATGATTCCTTTAGACATGTTTATAAGCAATCTACAATGGCACTTGCTGGTTAAACATTGAATTAAAATGAGCATCATATTCCGTGTAATCAAATGTAAAATACGAGAACACCAGTCCAGGAAATGTGGCGTGTGCACAACTGAAAAGATGGGGATTTTTACAGGCGATCACTGTTTTGCCTATCACATGCTTAGTTATATTTCATGCCACTACTCATATTAGCGTAATGCAAAGCTGTTTGTAAATAAACAAATGGTGTACTGTTTTAGTGGCTGAAAATGTTTATAAACGCATTGAGATATCATTTTCTGGCAGTGCTGGTCTTGTGGTCTAGTGGTTAGAATTGCTGACTATCAACTAGATTATTGTAGGTTCGATCTTGCTAATCTTGTCACAGATATGATACAGCAATGCTTGTGGATGAATATATATATATATATGACTAAAAGTATATATACATATATAATATATGTATGATATAAATATAGTACATATATATATACGTTTGATTGAACAGGAGTGCTAGCTTCTGTTTATTCATTTTCTGATCCATTTTTTCTTATACACCATGAATAACAACACCAAATCGGTGGTTCGACAACTGGAAAAAATGGATCAGAAAATAAATAACCAGAAGCTAGCACTCCTGTTCAATCAAACGTGTATAAAGAAAACAATGCTGCCTAATTATACAAATATATATATATATATATATATATATATATATATATATATATATATATATATGTGTGTATTGTTCAATCTTTTCGATTTGATGTGTCAAGTCATTCTCTGTAATCTTGATGTGTTCTGACTTATTTTCTTTTAGTTTTTAAGCATCCATTCGCTTGTAGTTTTTACGGTTAGTATTTTACAACTTTAAAACGAGCATCTATATGAAATGCAAATACAGAAATTAAAATGATAATGTTTACTAGCTAATAATTTGTCAGTTTTCAAATGTTTTTAAAGTATATAGGTCGGTAGAGAATTAAATTCTACTTTTGCTATAAATTATTTATTATTTTTGCTTATGAGTTCTTGGCTATTAACTATTCTATATTTTAATAAATTAGTGTTTTTATTCCGTGTGACATTTCTAAATTCTCAACATTTCTTTATTATTCATGGCAGTTGCTCTATGAAGTCTAAATTTATTTTTAGACATATTTCGTAATATTAGCTTTATTTTCATTTAAAAACAAACTTGCCTTTTATTAACATTAGCAGTAACCCTAAATCCTAGTGGAAATACGAAAAAACAAACTAAAAAAAATGTGCAAAGATTTTTCTTATATATATGTTAAAAATTATTTTACTTCTCGTAGCACACCCATCATATCTCTGAAGTTTAGGAGGATAATTGTGCACTTCTGCTCCAAGTCCCAGACCCCTGATGAGTTTTTTAAATAACAACAAAAAATATATGCAGAAAAAAAAATCTGTTGGAGGGGAATGCATTTACAGCCTATAAAAAGTTGACCGTGGTTAGATGGGCTGGTGAGCAGGTAGACGTTTTTTACAGTATATTTTGTTTATTAAATTGTTAGGTGAAAGTACATAATAGTTAAAAAAAAGCCCCTACCGTCCCTATTGTTGAAAAAATATTTCAACGGACGATACCCAGAAGTGAGCAGGCAGCAGTCAGGTTGCAAAAACAGAAATACTGTTTTAGCGACCCGCCCAAACAGGGTCTAGTAACAACAAGTTGGAATGCAGATAATTTATTTTTCTATGAAGCAACAATCCACCGTCTGCTTTCCTCACACATCATTCTTTGCTACGTAGGTGAGGATGAACTCTGGCATAGGATCTTTTGGAACAGCAGGTATTCCGATATTCCTTCCAGTGAGGGCTTCAAAGGGAGATGTTTTAGTTGTACTGTGGGGGGTGGCCATGTACTGCCTTAGGAAATGGGACAGCTGTGTTTTTCAGTTTAGGCTCTCCACGGTGGTGGTGTGGATATATTTGTTTAAGGTTCTCATAAACAGTTCAGCCTCTCCATTTGCCTTGGCCCACAAAGGTGTAACTTTTCTGTGACGGAATCCTGACTGGGTGGCAAAGTCCTTGAATTCCGGTCCCTGGAAGGAGGGACCATTGTCAGACTTGACAATATCAGGGTAGCCTTGTCTGGCAAATATTGCTTCAAAGTGTGGAATAACCACTCTTGCTTCGGGAACCTGCTGTGGTCAGTGGCGACTAGCACGTAGTCTCCAGATGGAAAAAGACCAACAAAGTCCAGGGAGATTTTGGCTCATGGGGAGGTGGTGTGATGCATATGGGTTCACAGTGTGATGATGTCGGGTTGGAAGCCTGGCAGGAGATGCAGTTGCGCACCGTCTCTTCCACTAGTTTGTCGATTCCAGCGAACCAGACTTTTTCTCAGTAGCTGCTTTGCCTTGACAATACCCTGGTGTGTGCAGTGGGCTATGTTAATGGTTCTCTTCTGAAGGGTAGAAGAGATCATCAGACGGTGGCCTCGAAGGATGAAACCATCATGCGTGATTAGTTTGTCCTTAAAAATTATGAGACAGGATATCCGCAGGTCAATCCAATTTCAATCTGAAAGTGTAGCCATCACTTTCTGCAACAGGGAGTCTTCTATTGTTAGCCTCATCTCTTCAAGGGTGATAGATTTTGGTATGGTATATTGAGTCACATATCTTATGTATGTTTCAGCCGCATTGTCTCTCTTGAGTTTGTGATGAGGGTGTCGGCTGAGATAGTCGGCAGGATTTAGATCGTTCTTTCCAGACTGTTACACCAAGCTATATTCATATGGCATGAGGTGCAGATGCCAGTGTTTAATTTTGAATGTGGCTTGCTTGAGGCTTTTAACGATTCCGAGAAATGGTTGTGGTCAGTGGTGATGGTGAACCTCGACCTATACAAATAGAAGTGAAAATGCTTGGCAGCGTATACAACGACTAACATCTCTCTTTCAGTCTGTTAGTATCGCTGTTCCACATCTGTGAGGGCACGGCTGGCATAACATAGTATCTTCCTGTTTAGTGTGAGTATTACCCCTAAGGGCTTGCATTGACAAGGATATTTGATTCCTTGTTCTGGTCAAAGTAGACCATGACTCCAGCTCCAGTCAGGGTTTCCTTCAACTGACTCACTGCTGTTTCTTGTCTCCAACCACCTCCATTCTGTATCATTTCTCGTGAGTTGTTGGAGTGGCTCAGTGACAATAGCAGTGTGGGATGACACATATTGGACCATGTTCAGAAATGAGCGGACTTCCCCAACGTTGGTGGGCAATTTGAAGTTTGCTGCAATTTTCTCTTGGTCTGTTGATACCCCATTTTCACTGAAAGTGTGTCCAAAGAAAGTTAGGCACTTTTCCGTTTAGCCTGGCTCTGGCATTCTGTAGACGCTCTAATGTGGACCTCAAACTGGTATCATGTGAATCTTGGCCACGTCCATAAACGATGTCGTCTGCAAGGTTTTTGACCCCTGGAATGCCTCTTAAGTCTTATGTCTGTCCTATAAATTGTTGGTCGAATTTAGCTATCACTGTATCAACGTCATCTTCGCTTTTGGTGGGGGCAAATTGAAACCCATTGTGGATAGTGAGGGCGTCTAGTCCGACTGCATGTAGAAACAATGTTGTTTGGTACGGTTTATCCTGGTCTAGTTTAGCGATAATACAGTAATTATTCCACATCTGTTTCCATAATTTCCATGCTTCTGCAGGGTTTGTTTTAACATCCAAACTGCTTGGAGGCATTATGTGTGTTCGAAAACTTTCCACCATCTTTTTCGCATGAGGGTTGTTATTGACAGTTTGTAGTATTAGTAGCACTAATGTTATGAACTTCAACTTGTCGCTTGGGAAAGGGATAAAACTTAACCTGTTGCTTGTTCCAACCAAGACTTTGTATATTTCGACTTTTGAGACATGTTTTACATCCCACCACTGCCACTATGTATTTAAAGAAGAGAACACAAGTGTAGGAGTGAGATAAAGCATACTGATGAGAGTCAGGTTTTATTCAAACTGAAAACGAGGCTGATAGTGCATGCCGGGAGTGGACAAGGAAAGGGAGGGGAGAGGGATTGTATAGTCTGACATACATGGGTTGGGAGCATAATGTAACAGAGGTACTTGATGACTACTAAGAACGGAAAGGTCAGAAAAAAAGGGAAAAATCTGCTGATTTTTATTTTGTAATGTGTTGAAAAAATAACCAGAAGTGAGCAGGCAGCAGTCGGGTTGCAAAAACAGAAATACTGTTTTAGTGACTCACCCAAACAGGGTCTTGTAACAACAAGTTGGAATGCAGAGAACGTATTTCTCTGTTGGAGTAAAAATCCAGTGTCTGGTCTATACTGTCAAATAACTGAGTGATAAGAGAATGCCAGAACCTGAATTTATAGGTTTTGTAACAACTTCCTACCCCAATGCCCGACCATGAATTCCATTCACCCATGTTCGCCACATTTTCCCCTGAAGGCTGAGCCCACAATCTGTAAGTGAGACTCCTTCATCTTTTTTTTAAAACCATGTTAAGAATGGGTTTCAATATAACATTATTTCAGACCGGTCAGTAAACTGCATAAGTACCAAGAACATTGTTTCTGTGTTTGTTGGTAGATAAGGCTGCAGCTAGATTAATTGTTGCTCGAAGAGTGGGTAGTTTTTACTAGTAATTTATAAAATGAAATAGCGCCGAGCAACAAAAGATGCAATATGTTACGTTAAGGGATTAATATATCTGACTTTTTTCTGTTTGAGAATTTGTTTTATCCTTTTAATTAAACAGATTATAGTATATATGAATGAGAAAAAGTAATATTTTTCCAAACATAATATTGACTGATGTAAGACTATAGAAGTCATAGAAGCCATCGTTTTAAAAGTTTGCTAAAATTAATAAAATGAACAGTAAATAAAATATATTTGGGAGTCGATTGAAAGATTGCCACTTCTGCAGAATAGGGACGAGCTGAAATTTATTTGTTTTTGTTTTAGAAGAGCTCCAATAGTGTAAGGTGCCAATAACTCTCTTTTTAGTACATAATTTCTAATTTATCCGAAAATGGGCGTGAATATCCTGAATATGCGCGATTCATTTCTGAATTCTATCCTGTTTAAAATTAAAACCAAGAGAAGAAAAAAAAACAAGAGAAAAATTGATTTTTTAAACTGTAAAAAAAAAAAATCAAAAATGTGTTAAACCAAACACGATGATTGTTCGTTTTGAAATGAAAAAATATACAGTTGATTTTCCCAAAATTGATTATCTTCAATAAATGTTTTATTAATATACTGTTGATTTTTACAAATTTTAATTTCTTCAATAAATGTTATATTAATTAATTGAATTTGCATTACTTCTTATTTAAAAATTCATATTTTCCATTTTCGGAGAAATTACGTACTTAAAAGTGAAAGAAAAGAGTTGTCGTACCTTTACATTATTAGAGCTCTTCTAAAATGAAAACAAATAAATTTCGGCTCGTCCTTATGTTAATTGAAATTAATTCAACATTAACAACATTTAAATAGCGGTGCCTAGAATTTAATTAAACAATAAAATATTAAATTTCAAATCGTTATTTTCGAGATAGTATATCTGATTAGTGTATAAAGCCTTTTACTTTATAAAATGAAACAAAACCAAAGAAATCGAGGGAATTAATACTTACTCTTTGTCAACTCTTGTTATGCATAAGTTGTCTGCTGTGAAGAAAGAATAAGATAATAACTAAATGATTTTTAAATTTAAAATGAAAATCTTAGATTAAATCGTCTTACAAATAAGACGGCTTGATCAAATGAAATATCTGTTCGTGTTCGTACTCTTCTAAACCGGAAATAGATTTTGAATTATCTCCCCTTTTCTATTCGTCCTTTTTTTGTAGTTGTAATAATTGATTGTGAGAAGAAAATATAAGACATAATTGAACTTATATGTTAATAAATTGCGTAGCCATTTCTCGTGTGTCTGTATATTTCTCGCCTCTACGTGATTTACGCATGATTATTTATTTCCTTTATTATTTAATCGAATATTAATTGAAATTACAAAATGCAATGTCGTAAAATTAAACTACATTCTTTAATCATATTTAAAATATTATTTAATCAAGCGAATTAAATAAACCAGAATACATTTTGTTTATTCGTAAACAAGTCACCTATTTTCATCTTGTGTTAAGAGTTGAAAAAGAAAAGTAAAAAAAGAATGATTCTGTTACTCTTCGAAATTTGAATGGAATTTGGAAGCATTTAAACTGTCGAATATAAATTCATTTCTGGCTTCAAAATGCATAGCAAATTCTCATGTATTACAAAGTTTTTTTAAAGATATTTATATTCAATAATTTTTTACAAAGAGATTAAAACAACATTACCTTAATACAATTTGTTACCAATGTTGTTCAATTGATAATTTACTGATAAATCAATATTATATTTAACTTTGAAATTCTTATTTAAAAAACAAACTAATTCTTTAAGAAAAACAAGCGGCATAGTTGAAAGTAGAAAACACTTCTGTGCAATGCCGGATAGATACATATAGCTTTGAATTACAGTTAGAATTAAATACAATTTAACTACTTAAATAATCGACTAACATTTTGGCTAGGAGCAAAGTATAGTATCTGTTCTGATACTACGATTCAACTTTTCAGTCCATAGTCAATGAAGAAGAAATCCTTCTAGACTGAGGCATTTTGGGCCTGTTTTGGGGAGCTGAATTTTCTCCCACATAAAAACTCGATTATGTGTACAACTCTGCCCTCTGCAAGTAAATAGGAACCTTTGGTTTATGTTGCAACAAGTCAGGTTTATTCTATATTCCAATAACCATGTGTTTTATTTATTTATTTTTATTTTTTCACATTTCCAAAAAGCATAACATTTCTGTGAGATGTATTTTTACAGCTGTTTCTTTTGCCGTGAGCCAAACAAATTTTTATGTTCATATCGTCTCTGCAAGAAAAATCCACAAAGAATATATATATATATATATATATATATATATATATATATATATATATATAACGTAAAATAAAATAACACGAAATTACATGATTGTCGATGCAATAATTTATTTCAACCTTGCGGTTTTATTCAAGCATCCAACTTAACAATTACATTTTTGATACTGATAGAAAATTGAATTTATCCTCGGCACTTCAAACACAATCAGAGGGAGTGGTGGTAGCAGCCGGTTTGAACACCCAACATAGAGCGAGTAGGAATTAACATCTTATATTTAACTAAATTAATCTAAGGGGATCTTATGGTTTTTTTTGTTTATTTTTATTAAATAATAACGTCTGAGTTAAGCGCACATATTCTTTCTACATATCCGACCTGGTGACATACGCCTCCATACATACGCACACATATACCTATTCTTAACATCACACACACACAATTTTTGGCTAGCCCGAAATTCAGCTTACCAAGGCCACCGAGATTTTTTACCCGGCAAACGAAACGAGAGAGTCTCGTGTCATCGGCCGGTTGACACTTCTCGTGCCCTAATTTTCTCTAGATTCGCGCGTCAGAATTAATTTGAAAATTAAAAATACTCTGATTTTCACAAATTCATCTTACATTAGTTTATAATCTATGGAAGCCTATAATTAATTCTAATCTAATATTGTCTAGTGATAATATTATACACTTAATTTAATTCGCTATCTTATTTTAAGTAAATAACATCTGCATACATCCCCATATATATACACATCTATCTCTACACGCACACACATGTATACATACATATACACACATACATATATACTTACATCTACACACACATATATATATACACACATACACACATATACATATATATATATACACATACATACATACGCACCCACACATACATACATATATACCCCCGTACCTACTACCTTGAATTAAAAATTTTTTAAGACATCGAAGATAAATGTGTTTCGTCTTTAAGTATTCATTAAAGAACATCCCTACTAAATGAATGCATACCTACACACACACACACACAAACATATGCACATACACACACATACACACATATACCTATACACACCTATATACGCACATGCACACATAGCCACAGATGTGCAAAATAGAGATACATATATATGTATACATAGACATACACAAATGCACACCTGTACACATACCTATATACATACTCAGTCATACGCATACGTACACACATACCTATACTCATATACTCGCACATGCCCATACATGCACACATACACCTGCACCCATGTATACACATATATACCTATCTACACATATATATATATATACAAAATAATATATACGGCCTGGAAAGTTTTAACTTGCATATACATACCCATAAGTAAAATAATACATACGGCCTGGAAAGTTTTAATAACCGGGGTAAGAGTTTAATTAAATATACGCACACATTGATAAGGCCAATATGCAGTACATACATACACACACACACATACACACACCCACATACATGCTAGCACATACACAAACACAAGCATGCATGTACACATATATATACATACAAAAACAAATGTACTTATATATACGTTCCTAATTTTTATCATACATACATATACACTAATGCCCGCATACACGCGCATCCGCACGCGCATGCATACATATCAAATATAATGCTATCTTATTTCAAATAAGTACACTGAATACACGAATATCTTAAGGTACACTCGTATATGCATACATCCGAAAAACAACTATAACTAATGTCACCAGGTCAGTAATTACATGTTCATAACAGATATTAATGTAAATATTTATGGGGGTTTACCGTAACTGATCTATTTGGTATCTAACTGTTACAAGTCTAGAGGTCTATCAGATTGTTAGATATTGGTAATTTTAAATTTGCATTTATGTCTGCATTTCGCCATCAATTCATCACGTTTGTTTAAAAGATTATTGCGGTCGTATTTTAGGATTCTTATTTTCTCCTCTAAACATAAATTGCATCTCTGCCTAAATCCATTTGGGATATCCGAAAAGCATAGTATTGACCACGAAACCACCGGGGACCGGTTCTCATTTTTCAGAAGCCACCATTGTTTCGCTAATTCTGTTTTGTTCTTGAGATCTGGTGGGCATATTTATAATGTACACACTCAGCAGAATTGTAGAGCCTAATTTAGTTTGTTTATACAGGGATGATGGACTAATTATCATCCCTAATAGTGACGGCCCCATGGTATCCAAAATACATAAAAAAATAATAAGAGCCTTCAAATACCTAGGATTTAAAATAGACATAACCCCAAATTGTAAAGAAGTTAACTATCTAGACATTACACTAGACTTAAAAAAGGGGACTTACAAACCCTTCAACAAAGATAATCACACACCATCATATATCAATATTAGATCTAATCACCCGAACTGCATAATCAAACAAGTACCTAAAACGATTAATACTAGAATCAATAAACTTTCGGCTAACAAGGAAATTTTTGAAACAAACAAACATTTATACAATAGAGCGCTAGAAAAAAGTGGATATAGCGATAAACTCAAATATATCAAGAAAGAAAATAAAAATAAATCCAGGAATAGAGGCCGTAAAATAACATGGTTCAATCCTCCATACTGCAACAACTATCTAACATCAACATCGGGAAAGTATTCTTGAACCTAGTAGATAAGCATTTTAGCATGAATAATCCACTCAGAAAGATATTTAATAGAAAAACCATAAAAATTAGTTACTCTTGTACCAAAAACATGGATAAAATAATCAGCACCCATAATCGTAAATTACTAAACAATTCTAGTAAAAATAAGGTTACAGTAGATAAATGTAATTGCCAAGTTAAAGAGAACTGCCCACTGGACGGTAACTGTAAAGTTGAGTGTGTGGTGTATAAGGCCACTATTCATCCGGAAGATAATAACAGGGACAATAAAGTCTACATCGGCATCTCCGCGGGTAACTGGAAACAACGCTTTTATGACCACAAACACTCTTTTAACAACCCAGATCTCAAGAACAAAACAGAATTAGCGAAACAATGGTGGCTTCTGAAAAATGAGAACCGGTCCCCGGTGGTTTCGTGGTCAATACTATGCTTTTCGGATATCCCAAATGGATTTAGGCAGAGATGCAATTTATGTTTAGAGGAGAAAATAAGAATCCTAAAATACGACCGCAATAATCTTTTAAACAAACGTGATGAATTGATGGCGAAATGCAGACATAAATGCAAATTTAAAATTACCAATATCTAACAATCTGATAGACCTCTAGACTTGTAACAGTTAGATACCAAATAGATCAGTTACGGTAAACCCCCATAAATATTTACATTAATATCTGTTATGAACATGTAATTACTGACCTGGTGACATTAGTTATAGTTGTTTTTCGGATGTATGCATATACGAGTGTACCTTAAGATATTCGTGTATTCAGTGTACTTATTTGAAATAAGATAGCATTATATTTGATATGTATGCATGCGCGTGCGGATGCGCGTGTATGCGGGCATTAGTGTATATGTATGTATGATAAAAATTAGGAACGTATATATAAGTACATTTGTTTTTGTATGTATATATATGTGTACATGCATGCTTGTGTTTGTGTATGTGCTAGCATGTATGTGGGTGTGTGTATGTGTGTGTGTGTATGTATGTACTGCATATTGGCCTTATCAATGTGTGCGTATATTTAATTAAACTCTTACCCCGGTTATTAAAACTTTCCAGGCCGTATGTATTATTTTACTTATGGGTATGTATATGCAAGTTAAAACTTTCCAGGCCGTATATATTATTTTGTATATATATATATATGTGTAGATAGGTATATATGTGTATACATGGGTGCAGGTGTATGTGTGCATGTATGGGCATGTGCGAGTATATGAGTATAGGTATGTGTGTACGTATGCGTATGACTGAGTATGTATATAGGTATGTGTACAGGTGTGCATTTGTGTATGTCTATGTATACATATATATGTATCTCTATTTTGCACATCTGTGGCTATGTGTGCATGTGCGTATATAGGTGTGTATAGGTATATGTGTGTATGTGTGTGTATGTGCATATGTTTGTGTGTGTGTGTGTGTAGGTATGCATTCATTTAGTAGGGATGTTCTTTAATGAATACTTAAAGACGAAACACATTTATCTTCGATGTCTTAAAAAATTTTTAATTCAAGGTAGTAGGTACGGGGGTATATATGTATGTATGTGTGGGTGCGTATGTATGTATGTGTATATATATATATGTATATGTGTGTATGTGTGTATATATATATGTGTGTGTAGATGTAAGTATATATGTATGTGTGTATATGTATGTATACATGTGTGTGCGTGTAGAGATAGATGTGTATATATATGGGGATGTATGCAGATGTTATTTACTTAAAATAAGATAGCGAATTAAATTAAGTGTATAATATTATCACTAGACAATATTAGATTAGAATTAATTATAGGCTTCCATAGATTATAAACTAATGTAAGATGAATTTGTGAAAATCAGAGTATTTTTAATTTTCAAATTAATTCTGACGCGCGAATCTAGAGAAAATTAGGGCACGAGAAGTGTCAACCGGCCGATGACACGAGACTCTCTCGTTTCGTTTGCCGGGTAAAAAATCTCGGTGGCCTTGGTAAGCTGAATTTCGGGCTAGCCAAAAATTGTGTGTGTGTGATGTTAAGAATAGGTATATGTGTGCGTATGTATGGAGGCGTATGTCACCAGGTCGGATATGTAGAAAGAATATGTGCGCTTAACTCAGACGTTATTATTTAATAAAAATAAACAAAAAAAACCATAAGATCCCCTTAGATTAATTTAGTTAAATATAAGATGTTAATTCCTACTCGCTCTATGTTGGGTGTTCAAACCGGCTGCTACCACCACTCCCTCTGATTGTGTTTGAAGTGCCGAGGATAAATTCAATTTTCTATCAGTATCAAAAATGTAATTGTTAAGTTGGATGCTTGAATAAAACCGCAAGGTTGAAATAAATTATTGCATCGACAATCATGTAATTTCGTGTTATTATATTTTACGTTATTATTGCTCTGTTTACCACATTGAGCTCTCTTACCCGGATTTCTTCCTGGAATTATTCCATTATAACACTATATATATATATATATATATATATATATATGTGTGTGTGTGTGTGTGTGTGTGTGTGTGTGTGTGTGTGTGTGTGTGTGTACTGTAGTATTTTTGTTAACAATGTAATTTGGCTGTATTTATAGTTTGTAAGAACAATTATGATTCAGTTACCCACTGACCAATCAGCTTACGGAGCGTATTAATTTAAACTGCCCACTAAGGATCTACTGCAGCTGGGAATTATACACTCTTTGTCCAGTCTATGGGCTTCCCCTTTGCATATGGTCTTGAAGCACTCCGGAGATTGGCGTCTGACTGAGGACTATCGACGACTCAATGCCATGACAGTACCTGATCGTTACCCAATCCCGCACATACAGGATTTCCCTTCGTCTCTGCACTGTTGTAAGACCTTCTCCAGACTAGATTTCGTTAAGGCTTACCATCAGACTCCAGTGAATCCTGCCGACATACTTAAAACTGCGGTAAAAACTTCATTTGGAGCCTGTGAATTCCTTACTATGCTTTTCGGGTTGCAAAACGCAGCTAATACCTTCCAGCGCTTCATGGACGAAGTAGTGCGAGATTTTGACTTCGTCTTAACTACATAGACGATATTCTCATGGCAAGTGCCTCACCTGAAGAACTTTTCACTCATCTCCACCTACGTACTGTTCGAACGGTTTCATCACGTGAGGATTAATCCTGGTAAATGTGTTTTCTGTGCTTTGTTACTAGTTTTCTCGGACCATATTATTAATGCTGAAGGCATATCTCCTTTATCTGAAAAGGTGATGGCTCTACAAGACCTTCAAGTGGATCCCCTAAATGGGAATGCAGCAGCCATCATACGGGTCCACGCGGTAAAAGAGTGGGGGTCGCGCCGTGTATCGTTAATCGTGGATTGAACCCAGAGCATTCCGATTACAAGATAGAATCTTGTTATTTCTGTGCGAGGACAAGAGTCCACTTATGCAAATGAGCATTTTTTGCATGGGCGAATTCTCATTTAAATAAAAAAGACTAGTAACTTTCCTCCGGTGTGACGATAAAATTACGATACGTCGAGTGCTCAACGAGAAAAGGAGAAGAAATTAAATTGGCGTTTTGTGTCAGGTTACTTGATTGACGAAAGTCGTATTTTGAAGAATTGTCAATTACAATTCTAGAGTCGGATTTTTTTTAGAATTGGCGTCGTCGTGTTTTGGAGAATTATTAATTACAATTCGGGAGTCGGACTTTTTATTTTTGTGTGTGCGCGCGTTAAACTTTCACTTCTACAGGGAATGATCATTAACACCATCCCAAACATTTATAGTGGGTTTGTCTAAAACTCGACAGCAAGGTTCCTGTCTCCCTTCATCTCTCTCCGAATGAAAGTTCTGTAAGATAGCCTTAGATATCATGGCGTTTTCCTCCTTAACTTGAAGGTGTCGTACAGTAGCCAGAACAACCACCTCTGTCTCTGTGCAATGTGGCTATTACTACAATGAAGGTTTCTTTGAAGTGATCCATCACATCATTCCATAAGCTAAATGTGGTTTAAAATACAAAGGAGAATTCAAAGTTGACAACTATAAAAGTGGAGAGAAAATGAAGAGTTACCAACTTAGAAGTGTGTGGACCATTTCGCATGGTGTGCACTCGATTTTCAGTGGAAAAAAGAACTAGTGTTTGTAATTAGATTTTTTATAGGTTATGCCCCCTTTGTGGCTTGTTTACTTATTATAGATGGGCGGTTTAAAACTAAAAGTGTTTAATCCTTATGCTATTTAGATAAACGTTATTATTCGCGTCATAAATTATTTTAAAAGAAGTACAGTTGAGAAATTAATCAAAAAACATATTTTAGTTGTCGTACTTATTGGTGATCTATTTGCGTTAAAAGGTAATAAAATATATAAGTAGAAGTGTAGTCCATGACAATCGACCGCGTGGGTACCAATATGGCGGCATGCTGCGTGGAAATTATGGCGAAAGGTAACTTAACATGTGTAGTAAAATAAAACTGAAAATGAAATGGATATGGATATATTAGAGGACACTAGCGAGCAAGTGTCCGCTCCACATGTATGGCGTTTTGTGAATGATCGAAGGAAGGGAAAGCTTACAAGCAAGAATAGCATTTAGTGAATTAACAATGAAAGAAAACATTATTTTAGACAGTGAATTAACAAGTGAAAAACATTACCAAACAATTTATAAAACGACAAATTTTACAAGGAATATAAGAGTTCGTTTTAATGAAGAAAATGTTCTTTGTAAAGTTTATTCCACCTGTGTTCTTTGTTAGAAAGGTCCATTGTAATTAGACGAACACGAGGGGGCTAAAGAGATTATGTCTATTTATTAGTGTGTGATTCCTACAGCGTGGAGTCTTCAGTTAACGTGTTTCTGCCAAACTTCCACTGTTTCTAGTGAATGAAAAAAGAAATTGTGTCCAAACGACGCAAAGAAAGAAAGAAAGTAAGAAAGGGAGTTGCAATTCACGCCATTTGCCTTTTAGCATTCGCTCGGATCGCACTTCGGTTATCTACAAGGTGTCATTCATTTGCATATGAGAACAACTATTTTAAGAAGGAACGAATGGTGGAAGACAGTTCAGTTTGAAATTTCACAGCTGACAGAGAAGATTGAGATTGAGATTGTTCGTTGTGTAAGAGAAGTTGCTTTAAATTCATTACCGGATTACACAGGATATTAGTGATCCTGCAAATACTTTGCTTCACTATATTCTCACTATAGCAATGCCGGTTCAGATGTGCAGTCACACAAAACAAAAACAATATTACATATTGAATTGATTTTCTTTTAAAACATTTTAAAAAGAATACAGTAACAAACAAATAAATATCAAAGTCTAACGTCTGCTCGACTAATAAAATCACTGAATTTTATTTTTGTGATGAGGAGAAAACGTTTTTCTTAAAGATGAAAAACAGTTGTATTTCTTGTGTTCATTTTTATAAGTTTAATTTGTTTTCATATTGAATTATTTTCTAAAAATACAAACATTTTTCCATTTGTTTATATTTGTTTTAGTCTGTTTTTTCTTTCTATTTTAACTTTCATATGAAATTATAAAGAAAAGCTCAGAAAAATAAATTTTGTTCAGTCCAATTTAGGGTGAAACGTTCATTGGCCTCACAGAATAAAAAAACAAGTGAACATAATATAATTAAATTAACTGATAATTACATTAACTAACCTTTAATAAAAAAAATAATAATTTGGCTTTAAATTTTTGAATTCGTTTTTCTTACATGAAATTGTAGTTGTATAATTATTGAAAAAAGACAACAACCCGAAGAGATGCAATCTTAACATAAACATGACACTGCATCAGTTTCAATGGAAATAAAACACCGTTGCTTAATATATATTGGTTTATTGTACTTATGATCTACCACATTTAAAAAAATAAACTAACGTACTTTTTATCTTATATATAGTTTCGTCGGTATAACAGTAATTAATTAAGGATATTTAATTTTTAAAAATTGGATAACATACTAAAGATCTGTTTTAAATTAAACTAGCATCTTTAGCTAGCATTCTCACCGACAGGAACAAGCAATAAGGAAAAGGGAGGGAAAGAGTGGCTAGCTGACTGTCTTGCTCTATCCCCCCTCCTTTCGTCCATTAATGATGCAGTATAATTTTTTATTGTTTTTAAATTCAATGATTGTTTTCACCCCGAAGACAAAACGTTTCGCATTTGGGTTAAAATTCCCCTTTATGGTCTTTAGCGGGACTGACATTATATTCACCAACTAAATTGTAAGTTAAAAACAAGACACCTACACACACACCATCGCTCAGGCGAATTGATTTATTACTTTTGATTTTATTACAGTCAAATTTAAAAAATAAACACATGTATATTAAAATTAGAAAATGTTAATGTTTTCAATTTATACGAATCAATGCGAACATTTTTAGTCTTGGGTTTGCACATGAAATTGTTAATGAAATGTTGATTATTTAAATTTTTACAAGTAGCGAACTTTGCATAGCGATAGCAAGCTGGCAAAGACAGATTGTCATATATATATATATATATATATATATATATATATATATATATATATATATATATATCAATGTAATATATATGATACACACATAATATATATATATATTTATATATATACACATATTTATGCAATATATATAATACACACATATATAATATATATATGTAGTATATAATGCTCGCGTATATATATATATATATATATATATATATATATATATATATATATATAAGAGGTTTATGTCGTTTGCTTGAACTTCAGTTGAGCACGTTTCTGAAGAAGGGAAGAGTTTCCGAAATATTATATCATACGGAGTTTCCACCAGACCATCTTGACACAGGTATTACATAACATTGTAACATTGTGTAGATAAACAGATATATGTGTGTTTGTGAAAAAAAAATAAAAATAAATAAATATATATGTGTATGTATACATTGTATTAAGGGTAAAACTATTTAATTTGTTCCACCATTATATGTCTTATTTGCTCCAACTTGTGTTTATCCGTCACACCTCTGCATTGTATTGCCTTCTAAGTATCACATTTATATATATATATATATATATATATATATATATATATATATATATATATATAATGCACACATATTTATAAATATGTTTATATAATACACATATGTAATATATATATATATATATATTAACATATTATGTATACAATAATGCAATGACTACTCAAGTTGCATGTACTCTGGAAAAGAAGATAGAACAGTTAAAAATGTGTCATATTTTCCTTTTAAAATATCTCTAATGTTACTTTTATGTTCAACACTTTAGTTTTTCGAATATTTACCAATAAGTATGTTTTGCTGACCCGATAATAGACTATGGTTAACCAAGCGAATATTGTAGTATATTTACTATATCCTGCTCTGAAATTGAATGAGAAACCTTATGTGATCCTATCCACATCCCATGATACTAGATCACGCTTTTATATTCTTACTTTTACATTTTAGAATATTCAATTTGTTTTGGGATGAGAACAGCTGTAAGTTGAGCGATATTTATTGAAACTGTTATGAAGTAATCCAACAGTAAAAAGAAGTCAAGTCGAGGTTGGGTTAAGATAACAAGTGTATTAACATAAAAGGTACAAAGGTAAGGAAACTGACTGGCACTCGGCTAGACAGTTACAATACTGTCCCTTTTCTCCCTGGTGATTGTCTACTCACACTATTTATAGTGAGAACCGGTGTAGTTTCCCTTCTGTTAGAACGGCCGGTGTAACAGAAAAAGTCTGGTTAATTTATACTCTTTAAGCACATCAGGCATTTCCCAGAACTAAATGAGGACCTTTGTGTAATCTTTCTCCAAGTCCTGTATTCTATATTACAATTTCATTTCTTATTTTTCACTTCGTAGGAATTTTCCTTCGCAATGATAAATAACAATTATATCTTAGTACAAATGTGTGCATATTTATGTAGACAAACGTTGAGGAAATAATGGAGATTGGCATTTTCCAATAGCGTGCAGTAAACAGAACTTATTGCGATGTTTTGGCGTTATTTCTCTTTTCAAACGCAAAGTAAGTATACTAATTTTAATTGCAAAATGATATATACCAACAATATTTTAGTAGAAATGTATAAATATTTATGCAGACAAACATTGAGTAAATATAGGAGATTGAGATAGTTCAGTAATGTGCAGAAAAAAGGCCTTATTGCGATTTTTACATTATTCTGTATTTCAAACGCACGGTAATTATACTAAATTTTATCTCAAGGACTTCGCCTAAAAATCACATATAACAGCTATATTTTAGTAGAAATATGCACATATGTCTGTCGACAAACGTTGAGTAAATAATGGAGATTTAGAGTTTTCAGCAGTGTGCAGAAAACACGGCTTATTGCGATTTTTTTATTATTATTTCTCATTTCTAAAGAAAGGTAACTTTTACTTCTTTTAATCGCAAGGAATTTTCCTTTTAAATGATATAAAGCAACTATATTTTAGTAGAACTGTGTGCATATTTATGTAGCAAGACATAGAGCAATTATAGAGATTGAGATGTTTCAGTAGTGTGCAGTACAGGAAATGATGGTAAATTTTCTCGTGTTATTGACCATTTCTGACTCAAGATTATGAAACTCATTTGAATCTCAAAGAATTTCCCTTTACAATTATATATGACAACTCTATTTTAGTATGAATGTGTTCATATCTATTTAGCAAAGCGTACAGCAAAGATACAGATGAGATCTTTCAGTAGTGTGCAGTAAACGAACGTATGGAAATTTTTCTTGCGTTATTGACCATTTTTGACGCAAAACTCATTTTAACGGCAATACATTTTTGATTTGAAATGATCTATAACAACAATATTTTAGTAGAAATGTGAAAATATTCATGTAGACAATGTACAGCAAATATACAGATTGGTATTTCTCATTTGTGTGCAGTAAACAAAATTTTGTGGATTTTCTTGCGTTACTCCCTGTGAAACAGTGATTGTAGCCGACGCAATCTGCACTTTAGGGTGCACTGGCATGCATCTCGGCAATGGTTAGGACCCTACAGGGAATTGAGACTAGTAGATATTCACACGGAAAGTCTATAAAAACGAGGAAAAAAAAATAGCGTCAAAATGACTGGAAAATTGGTATTGCTTGTCAGGGGCAATTAACCACGCACAGGGTCAGTTGTTTACCATATGCGAGATTGGAATGTCGCTAAGGTCTTAATCACTAATGGTGTCGACATCGACAAAAGAGGAGGGTGGATGGGTGTTTTGTGGTGACGGTAATGTCTTAGAGAGAATAGTGGTTTTCTTTAAGGGCCGAAGATCTCCCCTTAGGCTGTCATCATTAATTAGGGCAGAGGTCTGAGAGAGAGAATAATGGTTTTCTTTGAGGTAGATAATATCTGAGGGCCTAGGTGAAGAATTTCAATTGTCGTACCACTCAACCCCAAACCACCCAGAGATGAAGAAAGACTCAGGAAAGGGGAGGAGAGAGAGAGAGGGAGAGTAAGTCAGTATACCCCACCCTGGCCCCGAGAGAGAAAGAAGGAATAGAGAAATAGGTTGGAGAAAGAAAAGGTGTGATAATATGCCTTTCTGGGAGAAGGAAGGATTTTGTTTTGAGTGGACAGTCAATTAGAAATTGGGATTCGGTTTGGACGGAGGTCTTAGCCTGGGCTCTGGGACGAGCGATTGCCAGGCGAGAGGCTTGCGCGAACAACTTCTTGTCTGGGTGGTATTAACGATAGTGTCCCCCCACACCGTTTTCAGCAGATAAGTTACAACTTAATTAACAACTTGAAAATCGTATATAGAGATTCACGCACAGAGAGACGAGATAGTTAGTAAACAAAGCCATTATCGAAAAGCAGACTTTAATTCGCCGTTTTAAAAACAGTTGTTATCTTGTTAATAATTAATGGATACAGAAAGAAACCGATGTTGTTAAATTATTCCTATTGTTGAATTGTTCTGCTGTGTAACTTTGCCTTCACAGAATCAGGAAATCGTCATTCATCCGACCGGAGGAATTCGACACATCATTCTTTTTTTTTTGTAGCCGCTATTGACGATCACTGACAAAAGAGGGTGTTCACAGTCTAGAAGGATTCCTGCGCCGAGGACCAGATGTGTGAGCACCGAGATAAAGACACGAGTGGACCACCTATGTTACAAGTGGTTCAGTGACACCGGATCAGAGTGAGGTATCTGTTTTACTCGGCACCGCGACCGGGATATATAACACCTGTGCGTGAGTGGCCGACGATGATACCCACAGATCAAGAGTGTGGGGTCTTATGTTCATAAATGATGCCGTCACCAGGATCGAGTGGGATACCTGTTCATACCCCATGTCTGACACAAGATCATGAAACTCCTTTTAGTTGAAATTCTCCTTTAAAATTATATACAACAACTCTATTTTAGTAGAAAGGTGTACATATTTATGTGGCCAAACGTCGACCAAATATACAAATTGAGATTGTTCAGTAGTATGCAGTAAACAGAGCTTATTGCAAGCCTTCCTCCTTTGATGTCCTCCGTCACCGCGTCTACCTCAGTAGATCACGGAGCGGCAGCGTACGTCAAGGAAATCGGACCGAGTAGTCGCTATCGAGAATACGCCAAGTGCATGTCATCTCTCCTCAGTTTTCTGAGATACTGCCTGACACCGTTACCTTGATAGTTTCTGACGCCGCTTTTGCTGGGCAGGCAGGCAACAGAAATACCCCGCTATACACTCAACGATACCTGGTTCATCCTGCCAGTAGTCATGTGCTTGTCTCAAAGGTTAAACTATGCAAGTGTAAGTTCACGCCACTCATTAGAACGGGAGAAACTGCGAATGGCTCAGGAACCAGAACTATTCGGCGGAATCGTATTTGTAGGCGATGGATAACTGTGACAATTCTAGATCTGAAAAATGAAAGGGGGTTGCGTTTGCTGAACCACGTCTCTTTCACTATTATCTCCTCTTTTTGACACACATGTTGTACTTTGTTGATATAACAATAATTACAAAAATAAATAAATAAATAAATAAATTAATAAATAAAATAGAATTTTTTGTAAAAGAATACACGTGGGTATTATTAAGGATGCTACATGACGAAGAATGGTTATCCACGTGTGCAGAGAATAATTATATATTGTCCGAACGTGTGCAACCAAAACTTTAAAATTGAATAACAAATCTTCATATTTCACGACTTAATTAACCTAAAAACTAATCCTAAGTCCGTGATGGCGTTCGAGATTCTAAACTCGGCTTCGCCTAGTAAAACCGTAGAAAACAAAAATTATATTAACATCTTAAAAAGAGACCATTAAAGTTTCTCTCCGTTTTGAAATAACCTATAATCCTCAACGCTTTGTTGAGGGCTTATTTTATCGTTAAATTTGAACAGCAAACTTAACTCTCTTTCTAAAAACAAAAAGAGTGTTTTTTAATGGAGTTTGCGGCAAATTTGAGAGCTAACGTAGTGTGGTGTTTGGTAATAAACAACAGTCAATTGTGGTGGTTGTAAACATATCTTTATTTAACAAGGGTTATAACAACATGTGTGTATCAACGGTCGTAATCTCTCTATCTATGTCCCTAGCTATGTCGCTGCTGCTGCTGCTTCCTGCTCTCGTACCGATCACGTTGGTACGTGATCTTCGACACTACATCTTCCCTCTTTTTTTTATAAATTTATGTCACTATAAAGTCTTCTTGCCACACTGGGGTGGATCTTACTCTAGGTGTTCTGATTGAACCACTAGGGGCAGTTAGGGCCGGTGTTAGGGGTTCTTGAGCAGTTTCCTTAGGGTCTGGACTGGAGATGGGAAGTGCATCGATTGGGTTGAGGTGTGTGTCTTCGATATCTGTTGTAGAAGTAGGGGGCCAGTGGGTTGTATCAGGGGGAGAGTAAACTGCTTTAGGGACGTCGGTGTAGTCAGGACTATACTGCATGTCGCCGGGTACCTTTTTTACATGGGCAGCGTTTCTCATTCTCACTTGGCCTTGGGGTTGTTGTATTAGAACAGCATTTCCCTTCTTTTCCACAACTTGATAGGGCTGAGACTCGAACCGAGCGTCCAGCTTGTTTGTTCTGTGTAAATTTTTACACAATACTGTGTCCCCTCTCTGGATCTGTTGGTCTCTGGCTCCTCTTCTCTGGTCAGCAGCTATGTTGCGTTTTAGTTTGTGTAGAGCATCCTTATCATGTACATCACTAAAATCAGTGGACGCTCCTACAATACTTGGCAGCTTACCTCGGAGTTCGCGGTTCATTAGTGGTTCGGTATTGGAACAGAAAATTCCTTAGTTCAGTCCTCCAGTCTTTCCCTTCGACTTTGGCGCTCTTAATTGCCTTTAGGATTGTTCTGTTGAACCGTTCCACTTCGCCGTTGGACTGTGGCCAATACGGGATCCCTCTCACCTGGGTGATGCCGTGAGTATTCATATACTCATTGAATTCTCTTGATGAGAATGGCTGTCCGTTGTCACTCCTCAGATAGTTGGGATATCCATGATGATTGAACATCATTTCTAGTACACCCGTTACATTTTTGGCATTTGCTATTTTCATATGCGCAACTTCTGGCCATCTTGAGTAGTAGTCGACAACAGCCAGCAGGTAGTTCCCTTCGGAGACACTCAGTAGGTCAACAGCTACATAGGTCCAGGGTTGGTCAGGCAGCGGTGTACTCTCTAGTTCTTCTGGAGGGGCATTTTTGCCAACCACTTGACATGGGTAACACGCTTTTACTCGCTTTTCTGCCATTCTATCCATCTCTGGCCACCAAACTTTGGACCGTAGGCGATTTTTGGTTCGCACAATCCCTTGGTGTCCTTCATGAGCCAGTACAACTACCCGCCCCTGAAGTGCCTCAGGGATTATGATCCTGCGTCCTCGGATGACCATCTGTCCTGCTATCCAGAGTTCATCTTCGATTGCATGAAATGCAGTACCTTTGAAATGGGTCCAGTCATTTTCGGATATAGCTTGCCGAAGTTTGGAGATCGTAGCATCATCCTTTGAAGCTTTTTCCACTTCACAGGGAGTCAGTGCCTGAGGTACAGTATCTTTAATGATACTGTAGATGTAGTCCATTGTTTCCTTTTCCTCAGTTTTGTCTGGGTTTTCAACGGGCTGTCGACTCAGCAGGTCCGCCTTATTGGTTCGGCCAGGAATGTGGATGACTTTGTAGGTGAACTGTTGTAGAAACAACAGCCATCTCTCCACTCTTGCTGAAGGGGGCTTCGAGGAAGGTGATAGTACCTTTACCAGCGCTTTGTGATCAGTCAGGATCTGAAAGTCACATCCAATGAGGTACAGACTGAACTTTTTGCATGCCCAGAATACTCCCAGTGCTTCTCTTTCAAATTGAGAATATCGGGACTCTGTTGGTGTGAGCTTCCTACTGGCATAGTATACTGGTTTCCAGTATCCGTTTAGCTGCTGTTGTTCAATGATTGCACCCACGCCAACGGGAGAAGCATCAGTTGTGATTCTAGTTGGCAACTCAACACTGTAGTATGCCATGACTGGCGCTTCAATTAACCCTTTCTTTAGTTTGTTAAAGGAATATTGTTCCTCTTCTTCCCATTTCCAATCAGAATCTAGTCTTGTAAGATCCCAAAGTGGTGCAGTTACACTAGCAAAATGGGGCACAAACTTAGCACAGAATTGGGCCAGCCCAAGAAACTCCTCATCTGTGATGCATCTTTTGGTGGAGGAGCATCAACTACAGCCTTCACCTTTTCGTCCGAGACCTTCAAGCCGTCTTGTGTCAGAATGTTGCCCATGTATCTTATAGATGTCATTTTAATCTGGCACTTCTTTCCATTGACGGTCAGTCCTTGTTCGGCTAGGTGTTGGAAAACTTTGGCGAGTCTAGTGTCGTGCTCACTTTCTGTTTTCCCGACTACTATGATGTCATCTGACATGTTGTATGCTCCTGGGCAGCCAGCTATAACCTGACTTATGATTTGCTGAAATTTTTCTGAGGCCATGTTTACCCCAAACATAAGTCTTTTATACCGGTATAGCCCATCAGGTGCAGCAAATGTTGTGATTTCTCTGGAGTCTGGATGCAACTCTATTTGATGGTAGGCCATATTCAAATCTACTTTTGAGAAATATTTGCCTCCAGCCATTTCTTGTATAGTTTCCTCAATCGTGGGCACTGGATGACGTTCTCGAACGATAGCTTCGTTTGCTCTACGCATGTCGATACATATCCTCACATCGCTTTTTCCATTGTCCTCGGGCCTTTTTTTCCACTGTCACTAAAGGATTCACCCATTGAGAAGGTTCCCTGACCCTCTCAATTACATTCAGATCAACCAGTTCTTGCAATTTGTTTAGGACACATTGCCGCCGCTTGAATGGTATCCGACGTACTGGCTGAGTGACAGGTATAATTTCTGGATTTATTTTGAATTTTAATTGGTAGTTTTTCAGTTTTCCCAATCCACTGAAAACCTTTGGAAATTCTTTTAGTATTCTTGTCCATATATCTAGTTCCGAGCAGTTCAAGATGTTGGCGTTAACGCCCACACTTAAAAGTCCTAGTCTTTTACTAGTTCTACCACTTAAAAGTGACGCTTGGGCCTGTGGTATGACAAAAAATGGAACTGTTATGTAGCGATTTGTGCTAGGAACTTCAACCTTCAATATGCACTTTCCTAGAAGGGGAAGTGGTTTTTCACTAGCATAGGGGTATAGTTTAGTAGAATCTGGCTGGAGCTTAATTTTGGGTCCTTCTTTTTCTATTTTCTTGAAGTCCTCTACAGATAATGTATTATGCTGTGCTCCTGAGTCTATCACTAAAGGGATGGTGGTGTTTCTGACTTTGAGGTTTATTACATTTTCACTCATTGATATTTTGAATAAATTAAACCCATTAGCGCCACCAGTTTTGTTATCTTCCCTTTCCCCTACACTCTGTTGAATTCCCCTGTTATGATATTGCTTTCGTCCACCACGACTGTATTTTGGGGCTCTGTCATGTTCGTTTCTATTCTGCGTTTTTGTTTGTTTGTTTTTGTAGAAACAACAGACTTCAAAATGTCCCTTTTTCCCACAGATTCCACACTTGTGATGCTTGCTTCTAACACAATCTCTTGCAAAATGTCCATTCCCCCCACACTTATAACATGCAGATGACACATTGTGGCTTGGTTTAGGTTGTGGCAGATCGATTGGACGAACGGCCATTGAGGAAAAGTCCTAGCCTGTTTAGCTACCCCTTTTCTTTCTGGGTTCGTTCGGCTTACTCTCTCTTACTCTCTCCCTTTCTTTCTTTGTTTGACCCTTCTTCGCCTCTGAAGGGAGAAACTCGTGAAATCTCGCAGAATCACGTTGGCCGAAGGATTTCGGCCAGCTTGACCACGCGAGATTTGAAGTCGATAAAAGAACACGTTTTCCCTTCCTCTCTCTCTTTTCCCCTCAGCGTTTTGGAAGAACGCACCAAGAACTCTCGGCGATTCCCCCCCCCCCACCACCACCAGCTCGAACGAGCTGTGTGGAGGAGGATGGGTGAGAAAAAGGTAATCTTATTCACATCTTTCAATTCGATGAACAATCCTTCAATCTTTTAATTTGACGAACATTTCTTCACACATGATCAATTACAAATTAGCCACACAAAAGACATTCACATGCCTCGCATATATACACTCACAAGTACGAATCTAAGAACTCTTTAAAATGTTTCAAATATTAAATAAATTGTTTTTGTTGATAAAAATGTTATTCCTTTCCTTTTTTTATTAACCATTATAAAAGGCCTATTCGTATATGTGTATAGCTTCATAATTCCTTCGCTTTCTTTAAGGTAAGTTTAAATAATGTTTTCTTCCTTCATCTTGTTTGTCTTAAACTGTTTTATTTAATCCCCACGTGGTCCGATGGTGGAAGCCTAATGGTGTGATAACATGCAGTTATAAAGGCATCTATCACACAACCTATGGTTGGGGGATTCATTATCGCAAAACCATTTGTCCGAAATCCTTCGCGACTGTGGTTAAAATCCAAAAACCCTTTGTTCTTCTTTTGAATCTCCCGCCATAAACACACTTCCACCCCGGCCATAATTGGTGACCCCGACGTGATTTGAACACGCAACCTTTTTTGTCTGTCGCTTAATCTATTTATATCAGACGTACAAGTAGATCCTAAAATTAGGGCCTCTTTGTGGTGGTACGTCCCAATAATTTGGATGAGACGATCCAACGTCAAGTTGCTTTCACCATATAATTTGGCTTTTAGTTCCGCGTCCTTTATGTGAAGAAGGATCTTGTCTCTGACGAATTCGTTCGGTTCTGGAGTGAAACCGCACACCTTCGCCAAACTCTTTAAGCGAGTGATATAATTATTCACGGTTTCTCCCGTGTTTGGTTCAGACTCCCAAAATCTTGAACGCGCTTTAGGGATATTTTCCTTTAGAGCGAAAGTTTTGTCAAACAGTTCTATAGCTGTTCGGAATACATCGACTCTTTCTTTATTAGCCTCGTGTCCGGCTTTTTGTTCGTTCGTGAAATTCGTCCAAATTTCACGCAGACCCTCGCCTCCTGTTAACAAAAGGATAGCTCTTTTTTGCTCAGAATTTATGACACCTGAAGCTAGTATGAAAACTTCCAGATCGGTTTTCCAATTTACCCATCTTTTATGTAAAGACTCTGGATCTCCGATCGTATCTAACGCACGTGGAGGGCTTAGCCCCCCCCCCCAATGTGACGAATTTTGCCATATTGTTGTTTAAAAGGACAATAAGATGTGAATAACAAAAGGATTGTTATTT